>KZ345155.1:87699-124588 GCA_002352805.1 Teladorsagia circumcincta
TCGACAAGCCCAGTATGAAAACAATGTTTAACCCTCCTCAAAACCTTCCCTGAGGAAAAAAATAGAAAACCCTACCCTCCACCATCGAAGTATTCCCCAAAGTAGAAGAAGTCAAAGAAAGTTTGTTTACAATCAACCTAATAGAGAAACAAGTGAAAAAAAACACGAAAAATTACGAACTAGTCGTGCAGAAGCTATAAACCAGCTGCGAACTGACTGATCCTAAAGTTGGCGATGGAGCAGCTTATCTACTGTTACACGTTGAAATATTCTAATGACTATAACATTCTTCAAAATGAACGAATTTTCAATCTGAAGGCAGATTTAGAGGTTCTGTGACGTGCTCTTTCTATTTTGTATGAAAATTATGGAAATCAATGCGAAATGTTAAATTTAGGTCGATTAACGAGGAAAATCGGTGATTTGTGCGAGTTTTTAAACTTTTCAAAGCCATAACTTCGTTCAAACTCGTCCTATCTGAAAAGTAAACACGTCAGCATAAACCAGAAGATTTGCCCTATAAAATGCTCACTAGAACAGCTCAATACGTTTAGCATCTAAAAAATTCCCACGTCGAGGATTTTTGCAAAATTAACGAGGAAAATTGATGATGAGCGCGAGTTTTTACACTTTTCAAAGCCATAACTCCGTTCAAACTCGTCCTATTCGGAAAGTAAATACGTCATCGTAAACTAGAGAATTTGCTCTATCCAATGGTGGCTAGAAGTGCACAAAACGTGCAGTATCCAAAAAATGGTCACGTCGAGGATTTTTGCCCGAGTACTTCCGAGAGGTACTTTTTCGCTGCATTGACTTTCTCTCAACGAGTATAGCTCTTTTCAGAGGCAACTATGTACAAAAATAAGAGCAGATTCAAAATCCACGTGCTTTTTTCTTCCTAAAAAGTGTGAAATTGTTTAGCGAACCTCAATTCTAACCATTATACACACATGAATTTGACGCTTTAAACTGCATTTCTTGTTGAATAGTGGATTCCTTGCTGCCATTTCACATGGAACATTTCGCAAACCTCTTCAACTTTTCCCAAATCGATCATTTTTATTCAGGCAGCCGTAGTTGAAGCGCGCGCAACTGAATGGGCCCACTCGGAGACGCGCCGTGTGCTTCACATTCCTTCATATTCGTGGCTCATTTGAAAGACAAAATATCCTTCGGAACTTGGGAATTTAGGATGTTTAACCTGTCGTAATAAATACTGGTAGCTTAAAATTACAACGCGGACCATTTTAAACCATGAGAAGTTTATGGAGCGGAATAACATTGTTAT
The DNA here is from genome assembly GCA_002352805.1 of Teladorsagia circumcincta. Lineage (NCBI taxonomy): Eukaryota > Metazoa > Nematoda > Chromadorea > Rhabditida > Trichostrongylidae > Teladorsagia > Teladorsagia circumcincta. The sequence goes on from KZ345155.1 coordinate 88,988, forward strand.
TGGAGGTGTTGGGGTTGCACAGCCAGCAGATTGCTCAGCATCGATCACTTATTGATGTTTGTGTTTTTGGAGTCCTGCAACAGTGACGATCCTACTGCTTCTATCCTACCAACGAGCTTAATACGACCCCCCCCTGTCGACCTATCGAGGAATCCTCAGCGCACGCTTGACCCTGTACCGGATATCTTAATGTCGTTTCTTCACCAAGAGTATTGGACCAGCAATGTTTGAATTCAGAATCCGGAGAGTGAAATAGCATAAACATAGAATGACTTACTAGGATCCCCTGCTCCAGCAGTTTGAGTGGAAAGCTTGCACGATTAAGGCTCAGAATTTTTTGAGTCAAAAAAGAGAGACAGGTCGGTTTTGACATCATCTGACAAATCTTCCCTCTCACTTGCTAAAAAGTTAGGGCATGGACAAAAGAAGTAGACATTTAGTTAGAGTATGGTGTGTATTGTATGATGGAAAAGTTAAGAGTTTATCAGCCCAACCGGACGAATTTTTACGGAGGCTTTTTTCTAAAATGAGGTCAAAAACGCACCCTTTTTGAGCACGCGTGAGTAGCAGGTGAGCAAATTTATCAGAATAACTTGCGGAATCAAGTTCGTGGTAAAGTTTGCGCATCATCAATTCATCACAGTGAAAGTATCCTACCATTTCAGCACAAGTCTGCTGCAGCCCTTTCTCGGCTGGCTTAACGAGGATCGTCTTTTTGAAGACGATTGCAGGCATTCTTTCAAAGGCCTCACTGTCTTTTAAGAAAGCTGTGGAAAACCGATGAACCTTCGAAAGGGTAGTATTCTCTCTAACAAAAGCAATGTTGGTTTGGTTGGCGGATCTGTAGCTCCCAGCTCGACTTTGAAGGGATTTGGTACAGACATGCGAATTTGTGCAGTAAACTTTGGAATTTTCAGATAAGAATATAAAAATTGGGGAGAGTGAAATTGGGAACTAACAATAAGGAATAATAAGCAATATATTACGTAGTATTTATCAGCAAAAAAGACGTTCCGAGAAATTGATTTGCCATGGTAATCGGCTCCAAAACTTTCTGAACTCAGAAAAACGACATAAAGATATCCGGTACCTAATATTTATTTGAACGTTACTGTTGTTTTGGAGTATTATATTACACTTGCACTTATATTACTGTAAGTTCTTGCTAGCTGACTTACATTGAACATGACTTCGGTGGTGTATTCGGTTTGCCTGCAAGGCATGAGAACATAGATCAAGTCCTGGCTGGGGCAAAACGTTCTTTCATAGCTCCTTGAGAAAATTAGCGTTGAAAAAGCGAAGATAGCAGTTGAGAAATCGGACCAAAAAAGTTATATCCCTGCTGATTATGCGCTGTTTTAGTAATGTATTATTTTGATTATCAATACCCCTATTTTCTACTATTATGGCGGTAATGGATGATCTGAGTTCAACGCTCTTGTTAGTTTGTTTGCGTGTAGTTTGGGTGCGAATAAATAAATAGATAAATAAATAAATAAATAAATAAAGAAGAGGCCAAATAAATTAGTAAATGATCAAAAACCTATTATTGACAATATTACTATTTCTCATCTTAGATACTTCAAAACTGTTGGCAAGTTTCCAATGTTTTCAGAATTGTGGTCCGTTTAGGAAATTCCTGAGTTGTGATTCGATCGCATTTGAATTATGTTCAGGAATATTTTTTGAATTTTTCTCTAGCAGCAAGAGTGTTCAGTACCTTCATAAAAGATAAGGATAAAGCATTGCCATCAAATAATCCCTTTTGGAAGCGGCATGCATTCTATTCCCATTCGTAAATTCTTACAGGCATTTGAACACGATTCAGATTATACTTTCTTTTAACCATTTGGAGACCTATCCAAGACCCATATTTAAGGTGAAAAAGCACTGTTTAGCAATGATTTCTGACGAAAATTGGCCAGAAATGAGGTTTGGCAAAGCGCCAGTGCAGGGAAATCGATGGCCAGCGCTAGCATTCTATTGAACGCCGTCGTATACGATTACGTGACTACTTGAACTCGCCTCTATGTTCCCTGCCTCGAACAGCCAGAGCGCAGAGAAATGGGGGCTCTGTATGACTCAGGCACCTTTGTGCCGTCTGTGCTCTCCCGCAGATAGAGACCGCTGCATCTCTACTCAGCCTCCAAGAGCGCAGTGAAGCCGTTATGAGCAGAATTAAACGGAATGGAGTTCTGTAGGGATTCATATGGCATGCTGTAGGTGCAGTGGCTACACAGGCACTGTGGTGCTTTAGTGGAATTGAAAACGCCCAAACTAGTAAGCCTTCAACCTGTGTTACTTGCTTCAAGTATCAATTTTGTGCGCAGGTTCAGTACATATTTAAGTGCCTAAAATGATGCTGAATGAAAGCCTCGTGCGCAGCAGAGATCATTGTTTATTGTAAAGCAGTATTCGGTTTCGGAGTATGGCTGAACAGGCAACCTAGAGACGAAATATTTTCTCATTATTCTTCCAGTGAAAGCTTTCGTAAGGTTGTGCGACAGCTTTGGAGTGAGATTTTTTGGATGATTCAGAGCGTTTTCAGAAACTTTACCCCTATATTCCAATGTCCTCATACAATTACTCAGTATGAGCTCAACTTCCTTATGTTTCGGATAACCTCAACCCTGTACTACCGTACGCCCTGCTCTGCCTTGCTGATTCGCGTAATGAGATGGAACAGAACTCAGGCATGAGTACGAAGCTAAGCGGTGACTGTGTGAGTCAGCGCTGATGTCATCGCAGGCGGGCGTGGCGATGAGAGTGTCATGTCGGCGAGAGAGCGCCAGACGAGAGCAGAAAATCGGGCGCGGTCGACGCATTTTAAAGGACCGAGTTCAAGTTGTCCGTAGACCGTCGTATACGTGTACTTTTCTCTGATGACTCCCATGCGAGAGAAAGCGCCTGGCGCACCCGTTGATATTACGACGCGCAGTGACATGGCGTGTCAGCGCAACTGCAATGCTTCGGTTTTAACCCAGTATCTCAAGGTACTACGGGCTTCTGACCTTCCACTTGTGGTTGCGTCAAAACCTCAATTTTTGGATCGCTCACTCGGGGAATCCGGGAGGGCAACAAGACGTTGGTGGGAGGTGTGGGAGTGGTAGTCCCTGCATTCGGAGGGCAAAACGAATGTCGAGAAAGTGGTGGCATTTCCGTGACTGTGGGCAGCAGTACCCGGCTGAGAATGGGACCACAGCCTCGTTTCTATTCAGGTCGATGGCGCAGTTTTCATGTCTAGCATAGGGGGATACGTCCGGGATGCAGACTTGAGGTTGTGTTCCTGGCCGGGAATGCTACACATGGCCGTTGGAATTTTGATGAATACTTCCTTATTTGCGGGCTATCAAGCATAAATGAAGGGTTGTCAGAAAATATTTGAGCTAAGAAGAAACATCCGTTGTTGGACGACATGTTTGTTCAAAAAAGCCACCGTCTTGCAGTCAAAGAATTGATCGTATCCGTACGTATTTTTTTATAAATTTCAAAAAAATTGAAATTAAAAATAAATAAATAGATTAAGAATCCAAATTATTGTTGTTTTTGCCCCTCCTGTAGCTTCTACAAACTCCAGCCTTATTGGCCATTCGGATTATCTTGCGGATTCTCTTGCGAGTTGCACAAGAATTGAGATATTTGGGCAAGCACAATGGAAAGGTAAAAATAAACTGCTAGAATGACTTGATAGAAGCGCTTTCATTCCATGTGATTCCACCCCCAAAGCAAAAAGTATAAAGTAAGGTTGGTGTGCGTCATGTATGCGAATTCCATCTGAAATCCATTTGTTGGTGTATCCGAATTTGCTCTTGGAATGTTTGTGAGGACCACTGGCTAAACAAATCAGCTTTTACTTTAGTCGAGTCAGACCAAGTTCCTAAACCCAGTAAATAATGATTTGGCCTAGCCAAGTCCGATCGGAGGGGGGAGGGGGTGGTATGGCAGTGCTTGTTATGGGTAGCTTCCTTCGCATACTCACTGAATATACTTTCCGTACTCCTGTGGCAAAGTAGCAAAGCGATAACTTCAGCTGCTGAGAAGTTATGGGGTACCTTACATTATTTCATAGAGTTGGAATTTGTCTTTGAATTGACTAACATGCCCAGATAGCTGCAAGGAAATTCGTCTAGGCAGCAATTGCTGGATTTCTTCGTGGTCTCCGAAGAGGCTCACTGTTAATTTGGTAAGGATTTTCTGTGAACAAAACCAATTCCCAGCCCCGTGTGGAAGGAATATTAGTGCACTGGTGGTTGGGTTTGTTCACACATAAATTAGATATACGAAATATCCTCGGAGGAGGCTAGATGAGCTAAATTCTCGCTACTTATTATACTGGCCATAAGACAGAACGGTTGTATATCAGTTCTCCTTGTCAGATCAGGACATCGCTGATTGAGACACCTCAGATTTGCTTAACACGAGCCTGAGCAAATCTAAGATGTCTCAATCAGGGATCAATTCTTAGGTAAGCTCAGGCCTAACCATAGGCTTCGATCATCACGCAGCTCTGGCAACCTACCTGGGAAAGAACTGATTGTCTCCCAGACAGGCCTAATTTGCCACTTGTAAAAATTAGCCAATTCTATTGCACTAATGTATTATCCGATTAGATCATTCAAATATAATTTTTAATGCAGCTGGACACCAAAAGGTGAGGGGATTTTTATTTCATTATTTTACTTTCTTTTTCAGAACTTTTAGAATTTTTCGAATTTTGAAGGGTTTTTAAGGATTTGAGTTCGAATAGAATTTCAGAGTTTCGTATGAGATTTGGGCCGGAGAAGCAGTTCTGGGAAGGTCTTCCCACAAGTTAGATTGTCTTCCTGACGGGTAGGAAATGCTTGTTGTCAAGAGAGAAACTAGGAAAACACCATTCGACGTCGCGAGCAAGTGTGCCTCCCATGTGACAGCGCCGTCAGTGTGGCCAGTTATCGGGCACTCTCGTCTACGTGGCGTTTTCTCTGCCGACTCTAATGCGAGAGAGGGCGCCTGGCGGACCCGTTGATATTACGACGCGCAGTGACATGGCGTGGCAGCACAACTGCAATGCTTCGGTTTTAACCCAGTATCTCAAGGTACTACGGGCTTCTGACCTTCCACTTGTGGTTGCGTCAAAACCTCAATTTTTGGATAGCTCACTCGGGGAATCCGGGAGGGCAACAAGACGTTGGTGGGAGGTGTGGGGAGTGGTCGTCCGTTTCGATCGAATTTCTGCGGGAAGTGGGAGAGGTCAACGTTGACCGGGTTTGTTGTTGTGGCTTTTAATGTCCGTTTGTTCATTCAGATTATTTAGTATTGCCTTGCCTACAGTGTCAGTGCAAGAGCGCGTCATTTGAGGCGCACAAATAAACAGATGAATAAATAAATAAATAAATAAATTATTTCCATTAACACACTTACTATCTATGAGTAAATGTGTAAATAGAAATAAGGGTCTATTCCAGTTAGGGAAGGGGCATGACGATGCAGTTCTCCCAGAAAGCTACAGTAACTTCGAACCAGGGGGAATGTAGCCAGTCTAGGGGGGTGGGGGGTGAGGGCAGCCACCTGACATGAGTGCGAAACTGAAGTGCTCCAGTTTACACAAGTTTTCCGAAGAACTCCATCACGATCCCCCCTGACTGGAATAGACCCGGAAATAATCTATTATTTATTTGTTATACTATTTATTTGTTTTATTATTCAATAAATAATCTTTTTGTTTATTTGTTATGATGATGTTTGCTTATAAACTTTACAAAGGAATTTTTGAAATAATCCTCCACCAGTTGAGAGGCCTTTCTGGCAAGTGGATACAATGTGGTTCCATGAAAGGTGCTAGAATTCACAACACAATGGTCTGCGAGTAAATGTGCTGGCCAAGTGATAGCACATCAGGGCAGCCATCTGTCGGCGCCGTCGTCTACGTGGCGTATTCTCTTTTCGCTCCACAGCGAGAAAAACAGCTGGCAAACAAACTTGTTGGACGTACGTAGCACGCTGACGTGGCAGCGAGACAGCAGCACTCATGCTTCGGTTTTAACCCAGTATCTCAAGGTACTACGGGCTTCTGACCTTCCACTTGTGGTTGCGTCAAAACCTTAATTTTTGGCTAGCCTTCTCGGGGGATCCGGGAGGGCAAAGATACGATGGAAGAAGGAGGAAGTTGGGGAGTGATCGTCCTTACATTTAAGCTCTTGGAGGATCAGCCTTGACATAGTTTATACTTGCTTCAACTATATTATTTGGAACCAAAAGGTTAAATAGGGATTACGGAGACTGACGATTTGAGAGATGGTGTGGGAAGAGGGAGAGGGGAGTTAGTGGTGGGGAAGGGGAAAATCGCTTTTCGGAAGTTTTCGTGGTCGTCTTAATCATATTTGCTGAGAAGAAGCATCGTGTCACGTATAAATCATTCGCGTTGTTTTGAAGCTGCGAAACTAGTTGGAAGCAGGGTCAACCCTACCGTAGGTACTTTTTGGGGATTTTTTTGCGACCTCCCTACAAGCTCAACCAACCTCCCGTTGGTACTTCTAGCAACACAGGGGTGACCATGGTTGGAGGTCTAGCCTCGAAGTTTGACATTTTGTCCTTGAAGTGCCTTCTAATAAAACTAATATTCCTGTTCAATTAGTTTTGTTGGTTGACGCCGTAGTTCGCCTTGCGAATGATTTACAAGAATGCTGGGTTGCAGACAAAACTTTCGCCCCAGACGGGACTCGAACCCGCACCTCTCGCTTACCGGGCAAGTGTATTTATTTATTTGTCTGTTTGTTTATTCGTGTCTTCTTCGAGGTTGGACCTCCAACCAAAGCCACTCCTGTGTTGCTACAAGTACCAACGATGGGTTGGTTGAGCTTGTAAGGAGGTCGTAAAAAAATTAAAAAAGTAAAAAAATGAAATTCAAATGTTTGATTAGTGTTTATTTAGTGTCAACCTTGCCAATTCTGCCGATGTGATAGCACGTCATTTGAGGCACACGAATAAACAAATAAATAAATAAATAAATAAATAAGTAAATAAGTAAATAAATAAATAAATAAGTAAATAATAAATAAATAAATAAATAAATAAATAAACAAATATACCCATTTACCATCTATGCAACCTCTTACAAGCTTCACCAACAGAGCAATAAGTTTTGGAGTAGCCCCCCCCCCCCCCCAGAGTAGAAAGGCCTTTCAGCGCAACGTGGCTGGGGTAGGGAACACCACGTAACCGCGGCACAATTACGAAAACATCCGGACTAAGCCTTCGAAGGAAAGGGGGACTCCGGTGCGGAAGCAATTTTCGTTTTATCCAGAGTTCCTCTCCGCTGCCTAGGCCTAGTCCTAAAGACTTTTTCACACGCTGCCCCCCCCCCCACACCTCCTTTCGGTTCTTTCGGTCGCATAAAGCCGGCCTTCCGGGGATTGGAAACGGTGTGTTCTCATGGGAGATATGAGAATCCGCACTGCAATGTTCTGCAAGCAAATGTTCTGACCATGTGAGAACGCATCAGAGCAGCCATCTGACGGGAGCCATCGTCTACGTGGCGTTTTCCCTTTCCGCTCCACAGCGAGAGAAAACAGGTGGCAAACAAACTTGTGGGACATACGTAGCGCGCTGACGTGGCCACGCGTCAGCAGCACCTTGCTTCGGTTTTAACCCAGTATCTCAAGGTACTACGGGCTTCTGACCTTCCACTTGTGGTTGTGTCAGAACCATAATTTTTGGCTAGCCTTCTCGGGGAATCCGGGAGGGCAACAAATGTGATGTTTACCGATGGGTTAGTGTCACCAGTGGGAATACCAGTGGGATGAAGAATATGCTGTTATGGCTGTTGGCAGCGAGTTCGCTCTTTAGACTTGTGGTGGATGGGGCTCACCAAGGATTTTTCTTCCGCGAAGGTGTTTTTTGTTTTGTTTTTTAGTTGTGAACGTCTATGAACTCGGTTTCACGTCCAGAAGTGGCAGGTAAGGGATAAGTATGGCGCTATCACAAGATACGGGGGCACCCTCCCGGAGCAAAGCATAGGAAAGAGCAAGAACGTAGGGAAAAATGAAAATTTCTCGCCCAACCCGGAGTCGCCCCTTCCCCTACACTTGTTCCAATTTTCGACGTCGAAAATTTTCGGTTCGAGAGTTCGATATGTATTGCCAGCATAGGGCCCCTAGATCTTGCGATAGCACCTAAAAAAGAGGGCAAGGACAGCGACAATTTAGGGAAGGCAAGGGATTGGTTGTGTTCAAAAATTTCTCTCTGCTGTGCTCGACCCCGATTAGAATGAGGTCGAAATTCACGTATGTTCATGCTAGCCAAAGAACTTTGTTAAGCTTGAAAGCATATACACATAGATGGTAAATGGAATTTATTTATTTATTTATTTATTTAACCTATTTATTTGTTCACCTGAAATGACGCACTGTTACACTGACATAGGCAAGGTGAGCACTAAATAAACACTAATTAGACTACGAATGTTAAAACTGTCATAAGGCAGGGTAAGGGGAAATGTTCGACTTGCAGGGGAGCGCAAACTGGAACGCTGGCTTTTCAGGCATTTCATCATGCGAGGCGGTGCCTTTCCTCAGCAAATGTGGTGACAAAGAGAAATTTCAGATGTAGCTTCCCCTTCTCCGACCTTAACACCCTTCTCAACACCCCCCCCCTCCCCACGTGTCGCACTATCCTCTCTAAGCGTCAGCCTCCTTAACACGTTGACGACAGCGCGTGTTTTGGGCTTTTGCGCCGCGTGGGACCAGAGCGATTTTGCAAGCGCCGCTGTCTCACAGGAAATTCGCAGATTTAGAGCTATAAATGCGCAAAACTTAGATTGGATAAAATGTTTTTGATGATACTCGATGTGACAAATCTATGGGTGTGAAATTGTGAAAAGTCGAGCAAAATGACGTATCGTGGTAACGAAAAGGCAAATTTTGGTCGCTTTCGATTCAGTGAACCTCAAAATTATTTTGATACGGTTATCCCTCTAGAAACACATATCTTGCTATATGTATAGGTCTGTACTTACCTCTTCTACTCATTTTTAAGACCAAGCTTATGAGATTATAAAGAAAACTATGATTGAACACAATTGAGAAATTCGTGGAGTTTGACAAACCCTCGCCTAAAGTGAAGCAGATTCAACTATTTGGTGAACTTCGCCATGCTTAGTTATAATATGGTGGGACCTGTAGAGTAAATGCAAAAAATTAGAAAATAAATGGCACATGGGCGAAAAAAACAAATTATCAGTGTGTGATGCGCATGCACTGCACACGGTCCCACACGGTGCTCAAAGTGTGCAGCGCATGCGCTGCACAATGTCGTCAACGTGTTAAAGTTTCTTCTAACATTACCTCCCTCACTCTGCAGGGCTTCCAAAGCAATAATCTAAGTCAACGCCGCAAGAGGCTCGACTGTAAGGGCACTTACTCCCCAGATGTTCAACGATCACCTATTGCCCGCCCGGATTCCCCGAGTGAGCTATCCAAAAATTGAGGTTTTGACGCAACCACAAGTGGATGGTCAGAAGCCCGTAGTACCTTGAGATACTGGGTTAAAACCGAAGCATTCCGCCTGCTATCGCGTTGCCATGTCAGCGCGCTACGTACATCCAACCAGATGGTTCTCCAAGTGTTCTATCGCTGTAGAGCGGCAGAGAAAACGCCACGTGGACGTCGGCGCTCGACAAACGGCTGCCCTGGTTTGCGATTACATAGTCAGTACCTTTGACCGCATCACAATGCAATATGAATTCCAGCATATTCCTTGAGAACACACATTACGAACTGGAAGACTTTTCAACTCATGGAGTCTATTCCAAAAACTGCTCCCAGACAATTTCTTCTAATGAAACCCAATTTTTTAAAATAATGTAGGAAGGCCCGAGATCTTTGAAATCACAGGAATTCCTTACAGTCTCTACTCGGCAGTAACATCATCATGAGCAGATCAATACTATGTTAGTGCATATAGTTAGGCAATACAAATACGGAATGTAGAAGTAAATAACTAAGCCTGTACTGGTAATCAGCGGGAGCCTAACTCTTCAGGCTATGGCTTTTCTCTTAAATCTGTACCCAAACTGCTGATTAGATTCCTTAAGAGGTGTTACAACTCTTCCCCTTTTTGTTTAGCATAAAAGGTGGTATAATGGCAAGTGATTCGAGCACTATCTCATCTTGAATCACAATGACGACTTGGGACTTTCTCTGGGACCGGGTGAATCAAGCTCCGACTAGGAGATGGGTCCCCGAAGCTCTGCGACCAGGTGCAGCAAGCCTCAACGAGGGGATGCGTAGCCCCAACTCGGGGTGGGTACCCAAGGCTTTGCATCTCTGGGACCGGGTACAGCAAGCCTCAACAGAGGAATGCATCCTCAGAACTCTTCATCTCTCGACTCTTCCCTATGTTTAACCACGGTAGTTGCGTCTCCTCGTCTCGTTGTCGTTGATCAGAGTAGAGACGTAGACTTTTGGGGGCCCATTCCTGGTTGGGGCTTGCTGCGTACCGCCCGTGGTCTGTTATAAATAGCTTTACCTGTTTTCAATTTTAAAAAAAGAAAATCGTCCCCATGACCAAGTCAATATCTGTTGAAACACCAACTGCCTCGATATTACCACGCATATACTACATTCAACACCGACAAGAACGACTTTCAGTATGGCAGCCGGTTCAACTGTAATCCACGTTGCAGTGGAGCACGCTATTGAAGATTGGAACGTGCAATTCAATCGGTGCAGAGGTAGCCCACCGCGAGGGTGGTTAAGGTGCAACCGATTCAACGTACGGAAGAATCGTTTCACTTTACCACACTTCCTTCGTATGATTATGAGGAATGTATCAAGCGCAAAAAAGCAGTGAATGGAAATCCGAATCACTCTTCAGAGTCAGTGAAAGACTGCAAAGTTGCTGCAGAACTGCGATCCATCTGGGAATACTAATTGATTTGATTGTAACTTGAACAAATGGTACCATGAGGGAACATATCTCTGCTATCAAATCAATCATGTTTGACGGGGCTATTTTTTTGCCATAAGCGTGAGATGTGAGAGTGGTGTTGTGACAATAGGCGCAATTATTACGGTAACGGTCCAGAAGTAGAACCGCAGGGCCCAATCTCCGAACCGATCAGACCATCAATCTCTCCAGAAGCAATACTTGCTACGATAATCGACCAATATGAAAGACACTGACTTTTGATCCGCACGGCTTAGGAGGAACTGTAAAGCCCCTACCACATTGAAGCCATGGTTCTCCATAGAAGTGGAATGCGCGCACCCTATGAAGGGCAGATCATCGCCACTCCGTTTCAAAACTAACGATGGATAACAGAGGATGAGAGCGTTGGTAAAATTACTGCCCCTGCTCCTTCGCAAGGACATCGGAATTCCTGCCTAGATGCATGCCTGTGTTGATCAATCCCTTCTTGGGAAGCGCCATGCATTCTGCTTCGATTCGAAGTCGTGGTGACATTTTGAACGTGATCGGCCGTACAATAACTTGCGGAAGCCAGGCTCTAGGAGTCAACGTTTTTATCCTCCCATACAGGCATTGTACTGATTAACGGGAGGCTGCTAGGCCTGCACGGCGACAACTCACAATCAGGACTTCATCCCCGGACCCTGCGGATGCTGACCAACGCTACTTTTCACCACACCACTTCTGCACATGCTTTGTAACCATATTTACTTCATGCTCTACTTTAATTAAAAGAATGGTAAAAAAATTCCGTACCTGCCCAGCACCTTTCCGATGACATTTGCTTCTCTATCAGATGAACAGATGTCCTGAAATAGAAGCAGTGATATCAAGCCAGAATTCTAGCAATATTAGCCGGTAGGCGACAGTAAATTAAACTAACTAAAGAAGAATTTTCGAAGAGTGTTGGAGCTTACCGACCGTTGTTTGCACGACTGGTGGGGTGAGTGAGGCCAGCCTGGCATGCCTTGCAAAACTCATCGAAAACAGCGCGATTTCCACAAGGGACCCTAGTTGATGCTAAAACAATAACATGAGCAGTTGTGAAACGCAGTCGACCACATAGGTTGACGGTCTTGTCCCGGATGGTTACGAAATTATTGCTTCAACGAACGATAGCAAGATATTTTCATCCAACCTACAGTTTACTTCAACTTGGTCCTTTAAAGTTCCTCAGCATGATTTCTCGTCTGCGCTCCACCCAAACAGTGCTCATGAGTACTGTAATCTCACACACGCGAACTTTTGCCACATTGTAATTGGCTCACCTACGTCCCCCTTCCAAAGCTTAGTTTAAGGGTTCTCGTCTTCCAGTTTCACTTAAGGCGCTCTCTGTGCCATTATTGCCTAGTTAGGACAGTCATGGCGCACCCCGTAGACATTTACGCCTGAAGCTTCAGCGCGGAGATGCATTACTTTTGTAAGATCGTGAAGTAGTATTTTACACTTAATTGATCTTTTCATCGTTTTTACGAAAAAACGCAGCTCGCTTCCGGCTCGTTTCCGGTTTGCCTATCATAAACATAATGGAGCGCATTTTAGGTTCAATGCATGGATTTCTACTAAGCAGCGAGGCTTTTGAGGAGCAGATTGGATGCAAGGCTTACCCAACAATGCACTGTGTTGGTCAAATGTTCAAACACTACGTTTTCTCGAGCTAGGCGGTAGCTCGAGTGCATGGCTCATACTGGATTTCTTCAATGTAGAGAGATTCCGATAGATTTCTCAGAACAGCTAGTGTGTATTATCCAAACTTGTAAGGGAATGCAGCGAACGAAGACCGCACTTCAATATTATCGACCGTATTACATCTTTTGTATCACGTCCTAAAGGCTTCAACGCGGAAAGTGGTGCGCCATGAAGTCTATTTCATTCATTATCCAGCTGTTTGAAAGTCCGCTCACCCTGTATAGGAATCCCAGATCAAGCCCATATGCAAAACAGTGTTCCTTATCGTTGCCCATGCCTAAACTACCGATTCCAACAATTCCGGTGAAGAAAGCTGTGAGCATGGGTTAGCTCCGATCTACGCACGCATTTTTCCAGCAATAGATAACTTTATCCACTGTTGCCAGTGCTAGGACTCGTAAATGTGAGTCATCACAAGAGGTTGAGAGGTTTCTCACTGCGATTGTCAAAACTAAGGTAAAGCCATTGCGCTAAGCAGCTCACTAGTGCTGCTTTTGAGAGATTAAGCAGTTGCTGATTGAATATCGCTTGTTGCAAATCAACAATTTCGTCTACTATCCTTTTTCAGGAAGTCACTATCTAACTCTGGAGACGGAGCTATCCAGCTATCACTTCGCCTCACTCTACTCGCCAATGTTCAACATGCAGTCAAGTGCATCACTATGTCTGCAATTCAACTACTACCTGAAAACGTCAAGCGACGGTAAGCTTTGTCGTAGTTCGTTCTTATTTGGCTCGGGATTTGGCAAGCGTAAAATACAAGGGAATCCTACTCTGAACAGAGCAGTTTGCCGACCGCCCGCTGCAGAAGTGCAACGCAAGGACGGCAAATCGTGTAATCACTGGTGCTGACCAGTTTCCTCCCGTAAATGCTATTTTCTAAATTTACGTCGTTTGGGCAATAAAAAACATCTGGCCATGCTTGTAGGAAACTCGGGACAGGGAATCTTTCCTAGTTCCTGTTCGCATATAAAGAATCATAAAGGAATACCTTTAAAGACGCGCAATAACGCCTGCAGATTTGCCATCATGAAAAACGTGATCAGTGAAGGAACACACGCTAGCGGGTGCGTAGCGTCACCCGAGAATCGCATGATTGAGCGAAGTGGCTATGAACGAATTCTGCGATTATTGAATAAAAGAAAAGATCAAAAATTGGGGAATAGCTTTCTTCTCGAGTATTGGAGAGCCACAAAACTCCAGATGACATTGCCAACGATGGGTTGGCTATGGCGACTACTACCCTCCCGTTTGTTCGCACCGCTTGACCCGGGGAACGTCTAGAAATTCTTGAAATTGTGAGCGCATTGTCCCTTGGGGAATCCCAGCATCCGTGCAAGTCTGATTCAAATAAGCAGTTGGGCTTATACTGTGGCTAGTCAATCGAGCATGGTCTCGTCTTTAGGACAGAAAGGTCGAAGCGGGTTCTTTGGTAAATGACAACAGGTAACAACTATAAAATAGGTATAGAATTCTTGGGTTACCTAGGAATACGAAAATATGAGGGCGGGGATGGTGTGTTGGCAAGAGGTGCCCCTTGCCACGCGTACTCCTCGAACCAAGTCCACGATCGAATCGCTGCCAAGTTTACTAAGAATTCCATTCCCCTGGAATACCAGGCTCGTCTGAGAAGATAGACCAACATTTTGTTGATGGCTAGCTGTGCAACTCCCATTCAGTGACGACTTTGAAAAGATGTAAATAGCGTGGCTCATCCAAATAGAGGGTGGTCAATGACGAGCGCTTCATCCTTTATGCCTGGGCCTCCACTGTGCGAGAAGAATTCATAGCAGGAGGGACTAGATATGTAGTCGCTAGATTCTTTACCTTCCCGGATGCTATACTTTCTAGCTTTACGCACGGAAATTTTCTCGATTTCAGAACTTTTCACGATTTCAGAATAATTTCGATTTTTTTTCGAATTCTCTTTTTGATTCTAGTGGATGAAAAATTATTTAGGTAGAGGAAGGAAACAATTGATTTTTCCTCGGCTATATGAGAATATAGGCATTCAGAAAGTTAAATTTTGTCCCAAAATTCGCACTTGGTAATGATGCTCGGTTAAATGGGCCAATATGCGTCTCATGTTCTGTGTTCAACACTTGATACGCATCGCATCCGCTCACGTTCCTTTCTGTTTTCTATAAATTCAACTACGGCATTTGACAAAACACAAATCTAGCCGTTGTTAGATCGTGCTAGAACCATGTCCCTGTAGCGATTACTCTTACGGCACTGTCGCAAGGTACGGGGGCATTGTGGTGGTGATATATCTAATACCGCATCAATCATCGCTTTTTGGTAGAAATGGGACTAAGCCTTAGGCTAGAGAGAAGAGGCTGCTGAGAGCGAAAGCAGTTTCTATTTTCCCCAAAGTTTCTTCGCCTGCTGGGCTTAGTCGTAGAGGATGCCCCCTATTTTGCGGTAGCGTCGTCTTTACAAATGTTCTACTCTTCCGCACGGTGAGCGCATGTGTAAACCGGTAGCCTAGCACCTGTCTTAATAATAATAGGTTTGCCAGCGAAAGGATTTTATTGCCCGTAGAGCGGCGCCTTTTATCGTTATTGACCCATACCTAAACGATTACGTTTATTTTCTTGAGCAACAATCGAAGAACTCACTTGAGCAACAATCGAAGAACTCACCCTCATATGGTACAACCATGGCTGAAGCGGTTGTTGAAATCGATAGGTCCACTATAGATTTAACTTGATGGCTCAAGAAAAATCGTGGGAAGGGGGGGGGAGGGGTGAGAGCCGATTTCCATCGTCTTCGGCTTTTCCCCTCCAGATTGTCATCCTTATTTCGTTCTACGGAGATTATGAGTCGATCCACATCATTTTCTCTGACCACTAAATGCATAGCTGACAAGGAGAAAAACATGATAAAGCCCTTTGCGATGCTTGATTCCTTTTTGACATGCGCCATACATTCGGCTTTTTACTTGTATTTAAGAGTTCTCAGTTTCCCAGGCAGGTATGATCCAAATCATCCACTTCATAGGGTTGAAGGGATTGGTGGGTTTCTGCAACGCTAGATCCGTACTTCAACACACTTATCAGGTGGCAAATTTCGACATCGCCGCCACAGCCCCCTACAGTGACAAGAATGGGAGCCTCAGATAAAGCAAAACATGTTCTCGCTGGGGTAAAACAGAACCAAAGCGCTCATGACCAAGAACCACAGAGCAAGGGTCTAGTTCTGGCTGATGCAAAGTTTTTTCAAATAGTTGTTGTCTGGTAAACCATTGGCAGCACCTCTACAGAGTGGTAAGACAGAAAAACTTGAAACAGGTGATACTTGAATGCACTTTTTCAATGCTTTGGCTCTCTGTATCTGGCTCAAACGCCTCCGTGGCTGAAAATTATTCAAATACCGTCTCCGGTCGGGCTCCGCCCGCTACAGTCACCCTTCAGGAGGGACCTTCCTTATACCTCACGCGCCGGAAGTGTGAACGCAGCTGTCCCTTTACATTTGGAATAGAAGTTTTGACACTTTGACTGGAGTAAGCCCGCTATGTGGTCGGGCTTCTCCCTTACCGTACCCATTGTTAGCGAGGCCCTGCCTCCAATCCATGTTCCGAGGGCAATTTTCCCACCAATTCTTCAACTAATATTCTCTATGGTTTACGTAGCGAACGAACCTGCTGGTTCCAAGCAAAAATACTATACAGACAAACAAATACGCTACACTACTAATTTAATATAGAGAGGTGATTTGTATGTATTCCTCAACGTCTTTATCATGGATTCCCTTACAGGTCATTTGTACATCGAACTACGCGACGAGAAGAGAACCACGAAAAAACAGCTTCTGCGAATTTCCGTCGCCAAACTGCCATCGCAGCAGTGGAAAGAAATCACTATCCCACTGCCAGCTCAGAAAGGGCCATTCAAGGTATTTATATAGAGTAGTAATCTAACATTCAAAACAGCGTTCCCATCGGTTTATTCAAACACGGGATTGCTTCAAAGTTTGGTGTCTTTATTTATTTATTTTTTAATTCACTGCAGAGAATCGCAGAAAACTCCCCTATTACATGAGTACATCCAGCGTCTTCGAGTAACCTAAGTACATACCCTTACCGATTTATTCCATTTACGCTGAGGAGGCATATAACTTTTTTTTGGGATAGCTCCTCGAGGTCATGTGATGGGTGGGTGCAAAGTTGGAAGGGGAAGGTGGAGGGGTGGTGTAGAGTATTCAGAAACTCTAGCGACTGAAAAGAAAACACGAATTCAGTTAAAAAAACACCAAGAGGTCCCCGGAAAGCAGGTGAGCTACCGTAACAACAACAAGCGACAAAGGCGGGCTGGGAAGTAAGTAGTGTGCAATGGGACACTAGTGCTCGCGTTGTGGCCGTACATCTACCCTCCTTGCAGCCTTGAATGGCACTTATCAGGACTTTCGGAATGCAGCATACTGTTTCCCGTTCACTTTCAAGCCACGCTCTGCAAACCAGCACACTTTCTTGTTCACATATTGGGGGCAACATCCGTCTTTGAGACCCCCTGCATGTCCCCCTCACTAGTCAAACTAAAACCTAGAAGCACAAATAAGGCCACTCGAATAGTTCAACTTTCAAGGTAACTAATTCAACCGTAGTGACTGCTTTTAGTTCATTGAATCAGAAAAAACCAGATCGCCTGTTTCAGATATTTTTCGAAGTGACTTGGAAAACAACTGCGCCATGGATAGCACTCGATCGAGTTCGCCTTTCCAGTGGTGCCTGTCCGTCGCATCCTCAATCACTGCGTCTCGCACAGCTTGACGGTGAGTGAGAAGAGGGGGTTTTCTGGACTGTAATAGTTTGTTAGATCTAATTATCTTACAAGGAACTAAAGGGGGGGGGGGCAGTTGAGTTCTTACTACGGCAGAGCGTTTACATGGTCGGTCTAAGCTGTTGAATCTGCTGGATTACTCTAGTAGTAGGTTTGAGTTGTTCATCTTTCTACCATTTTCAGTAGCTCATCTGCTGTGAGCTTGCTTTGTCTGGCTAGCTTCTGTCTTTTTGGCTTACTAATGAACCTAATCGATAATTGATCGGCATCCAGAATATATAATCAATAATTCTGCATACTATAAAAAACGAACTGCTGGTTGTGCTGGTTCATTTGAGTGATCCGCGACACTGCCAACTGTGGCGTCTGCCGGTACAAAAGTAAAAGTACAATCTGTCCCGCCGCCTTCTTCATCCTACGATGGTTCGTGATGTCACCACATAGGGTTATTATGAACCCTGAAGTAATAGCTCAACCTGAAACAAACCTGCAAGAATTCTGAACCTTCGATCCCAGGTCTTCTAAGAGTACGACTCGAACTTCTCAAATACTAGTCCATTTAACGCTTCATCTCATGCCATTAAAACAGCTAAGTGAGCAATGCTAGGTGGAAATTTCAATATTTCCATAACTGCTAGCACCTATGGTTAGTGAGAAGATTAGCAGTAGTGTGAGTTATCAGGAATTGCTAAGTTCTATCGACAAGACAAGCTGTAACTGCTCGAGAGTGGCTTTATTGTGCTGTTGCTTCGTTGGACCGGCTGAGTTCATTTCCCTTGTTTGAGTTTACGTTGATCCTTCTGACGTTGAACAGAAGCGCCAGGGCAAGCAGGGATTTTTGGTCTAGAGGACAACTCATCATTTTTGAATTAGGTTTGGGCCTTTGAGTAAGAAGACCTCATCGAAGCGTCAGACTATTGAGCCCCGGTGGTTAATGGAAACAAAGTAGTTCGCCTGAGTTGGGCGAACGAACCATTCAGTACCTTTTTCATATATGATTATACAGGGGTGGCCAAGAAAGAGACACTTTACTCCTCGTTCAAAATGGCATTAATCACACCATGCTAAATTCGAATCAAATGCTCTTGACTGAAACATTGAAGAACACATTCCCTTCATGATACCCTTTTGCACCCATGACATCGGAAGAATTTGCTTTGGGAACGTGGGATACGGTTTGAGCTCAACGTGGTCCTCGACGGTTACAACGCTATCTGCAAGGCCGGTTGTAAGGGGTCTGGCAAATTAAGAGCTACTGTCTGTGGGAACTATCCATCAACTAGCCGACTGAAGAAATTCATGTAGCTGCTTCAGGCTGTAGCAGTTCTGGAAGGCCTCCTTGAGGTCGACGGCGATTTCAGATAACGTCATGTTCTGGAGAGGACGGCATCAGCGAATAGGAGCTTGCGTCTGTGTATGGAGGGACATTTCAGGAATATTATACCGACAGTCTTCCGGCAACCTGTGGGAGTTAGAGCTTGCTGATATGCGGCAAGAGCAAAGTATCTTTTTTTGGCCACCCCTGTACAGGGTGACCAGAAATTTCGGTAAGAAGATAAAGTGATCGTAGCAAAGGAACAGGGCCAGGGAGGCACATGTGGATACCAACAATATATTCATGGGAAGTTATTAAACAAAGTACAACATCACTTCTCCGACTGGGTGCATTTATACCTGAGTGAAGTCGTCACGGGAACGCATCGTGCATGTTGTGTAGGTAGGGTGACATCAAGCTTGCCATAGGATTTTCTTTGTTCATCGATGCTTTGGTGATACTTGGTGCAGCCCACCGTCTTCAGTAAACTCCGTGTAAAATAGTCCACTTGCTTCGAAATGAGAGAGAAGGGTTGACACTCCGTTAATGTCGTGAATTCCGGAAAGTTATGTGCACCGATATTGCACAATATTTGCTTTGTCTGCAGTCGGTCTATCTTGATGGTGTGCCGAAAGGTTTCTCTTCGGGGTAACTTCAGCTAGGTGCGCTTATCACGCTTTAAGGAAGTCGAGGTGTTCTTTTTGCGTTCTTGTTACCGCAATTTCTGGCCACCCTGTATACCTTGTCTGTTTTGAATTTGTTATTGCAAGAGCCTACACCTGATAACCTCGTTGGCAGAAGAAAGCTTTGTATTCATGGCATAAAATTTTTCCAGTAGTGGATATAAATTTTTTTCCAGTAGTGGATATAAAGTTTGAAAAGAATACTACGATGAGAGCTATTTCGTTTTTCATCTGAAAAACTGCCAGTGGAATTGAATCAGTTTGGTGTTCCGAAAGCCGTTTGCCTGTCATTGATCTAATGTGGTTACGTTGTGGTTTCGGCTTCGTTGCCTCTAACAAAGCTACAATCTCTGCTCTGAAAATTTATCGATATTCCTCTGGCCACGAAGCAGGTCGGCAGTTTCTCCATGTTTCAGATAGCTTGCATCAGTTATTTATTGACAGTACAATGATATTTTCTAAACTTTCTTGGTTCTGAGTGGTCCTTGTAAGCACTCCTACTTCTATGGGTTTTGACTGGATAGTAGCAGTTCCATGACGATTATAATAGGTTCTGAGTCCAAGATTTGTAGAGACCCAATCTCGACTTCCCCTATACATTATCGACCTTTTAATAGAGAACTCGTTCAGGAGTCATAAACTTGGCGAAACTTCATCTTCGGCAATGCCGCCTGTGGAGGCACTATACCCAGTAGGTTGAGCGGAAAACTTGATCAGTGCAAATGGTGGACCGAATCGTACGCGCAGAGGATGTGCCGGTTTTATAGTCCAAATGTGGGATCCTGGAACATTAGGGTTAATGAGGCAGAGCTGGTAATGCCCGATAGGACGAGATCCACCCTGAACGAACAAAGTTGCTGCCCCATTTCGTTCGGCTCTTTGCACTCTAGTGTATTAGAAATCTACCCTCTGTTTTAGGAATCCTGAAGCGCGTCCAGCGCAGATCAAACACCGCAATTGACGACGCCCCCGACGAAATGTAAATGTTTTCTGCTGATGAAATGATAGCCCATTGCATTGTATTCTATCAGTTGTCACTAATTACAACTCTCATTTATCAGCTATCAGCTACCGCTAGAATCACCAGTTACCACATTTGCTTGAAGGCCGTCATCACTTGTAGTTTGTGGTGTGCACTACACGCGCTTCTTGTTTTGTGAAACAGAGCATACTTCCTCGTCCCGCTACTCGTTGATTCGGCCCCTGTACCTTTGAGAAGAACATTTTCCGTGCTGATGTAAGGTGAATGTAGATATTGGTAATGATAAATACAAATTGTATTTTTTTAATACTTCAATGGCGATATCTTTAATAACTGCTGAGTTTCCTTTTTTTCTGAACCGACACTTCTGCTTATATGGCTTCTGATGAGATACTATTAGCTCCGCAGAGAAGCTTCGAAGTCCTTCACCCTCTATTCAGACAAACAGGAGCGCATCTAGGCAGACCACATACCACAAGTGAGGGCGGCTTCCAAGTCAATCTGGTAACTAGTGATTCATGGGGATAGTAGATAGCTGGTAACTGAGACTTGTAATCAGGGACAATTATAATAGTATTTAGAATACAACTACAACAGGCTAATCATTATATTGGCAGAAACATTTACACTTTGTGGAGGCCGTCGTCACATGTGGTGTGTGGTCTGCACTCGATGTAGATAACTCGTTTGTGGTTTTCTATATGTAGGGTGAAAGAGACCGTTACTTAAGAAAATGCAAAAAAATCTATCAAATGCAAAAGAATTATATTCTGCGGGTCGAAACGCTATGGCGAAGGGGCAGTAGACGTCGAGGAGGGATAACTGACGAGAGAGTATAAGGAATGCGTGAGACGCAGACACCTCACTGACATGGATAGTGGTGTTAAATAATGCGGTCACTCGCCGCCAAACGGCCCTAACGCCCTTGCGCGCAATTCTGACCGTGGAAAGGGCGCATTTCTGTCCTCCGAACCATCATGCTTCAGTGGGATAACGAGCTTTAGTCAGAACTTTCTTATTAGCATCTGTAAATTCTCTAGCCTTCATAGATGGATCCGTGCCGATCTATGGCCCATTTCATAATCACAAATTTGCAACAATTTCTTTTCGGCCTTCTTGGAGTGCAATCCTCTTTATTAGATTCGTATTCATGCACTTTCCTTTGTTAATGCATGAAGAGTCACACGCTGAATGAAGTCGTCAGCCAGGGAATCCGAAAATACAGAAATTCTGCTACCGTATCGGCTCCCTGTTAAGAATTTGCGGAATGTTTTTAATTTGTTATGGGAAAACAGCAAAGCCATGTAGAACGCAAAGCCATGTGTGCAGTACTATCAAATTTCACTATGCGCCATGCATTCAAATTCCATTTGAAACTGTAGCAGCGGTTTTACTCACTTCTTTTTGACTAATGGAGGCCTTCCATTGAAAAGGTGCCATGATTTTTTCCTCTTTCCCATGAAAGTAAAACATTGCACGTTAGCAGTTTTGGAGTGCACCCCGCATTTTACTTCTGTCCAGAATCGTGGTGATAGTTTTGAGGCGATTTGGCCCATACAATGATCAGGTGGACAGCCGATGTACGAACTAGCGCACTTCTACTCCTAAACAAGCGTGGTAGCAATCAGATGACCCTTGATAAAAGCAAAACTTGGTTCCTATCGCGATGAGAAACGTCGCGCGGCGAGAAGGCAGAGACGCAGATGGGTCAGCGGACGAGACGCAGCGCGTGCTGATCAATGTCAGGCGTACTGCCGTAATTCTATTTAACTTGATGCCGTAGGGTGCCCGCGGCAACTCGTCCATGGGCCCGTCTTCGTCTCTGCCTTCTCGCGCTCCTATCGGGTTAACGGAAAATTCAGTTGTCCTGTAGCTTTTACGGTCCAGGATTTGATTCCCGGACCGTGTGTATGGTGAGGAGCGCCATTCGCCACTGGATCACTTCCCTCGATTTTCAGATCACTTTTTTTACGAAGGCTTAAAAAAATTAGGTAGAAATTGTTGTGTCGTCTTCGTGGGGGTGGGGTGGACCTATTTGGGGTTTCTGGAAGGATGATCGTATTTGGTAAATTGTTTTAAATGGAGCTATTGACAACGGAACGGAACCCAACTGGAACGCAGAGCAGAGCACTTTACATATACCACGCAGCGCTACGTATCCCCACTTAGCACTGAGAAGAGTAGACGAGGTGCCGTGCAGACCCAAAAACTTGTCAAAGGTTGGCCCTGCCTAGTGGTCACCGAAGTTCATGCTTGATCCCGCTCTGCCCCATCCCGCCCACGCATCTGCGTTCCTGCTTGACATCCTCTCTTGCTGACGACAATCCTAGGCATGTCGTGTTCAGCGAAGCGGCTAAGTGTGCTTCTTCTGAAGATGCAAGTGTTGAAGAGCAGCTTTGGGCGCTAGCGCCGAACAATAGCCGATGCCGGCCGGCTGCAAGCCGTTATATTGCTGCTGTCATCACCATCGCTCATTCATCGCAATTATTCCGTACTCATCCACTTCATCTCATTCATTTCCATTATATTGTAACACATCATTTATCGGGAACCCACTTCATTTCAAGCTTCATTTCGATAACAGTTATCGAAATTTTCCATTACTTTTCAGTCTCTCTTTTCCTCCCGAAACAGCCGAGCTACATATAGTATTATGATCGATTTTATCCCTTGAATGGGTTAGAATTGGTCGCTGGTTTCTTCTTATAATCAAGCCATTGAGTCTCAATCTGCCCTTTGTAATGTTCCTCGATTCCATCCTGAGACGAGGTTTCGGACGCCCTTTCAGCTGTTTATGGCTGAAGGTTTTTTCTGAATTCAACGGATGGGTTTGATTGATTAGCGTTCTATATTAGTCCTTTCCCTGTACTTCCGAGAGCTTATCCAACCGTAAGTGCCGTCAGTCGTACGACGTCAGACTATCACGAAATCCTGATTTATATTATAAGGAACCCATTCGAAAATTGTTGAAGGGTAGAATAATCGCTCGTCATTTGCCCAAACGTTGCCACTGTTGCTAATTGGAGCCACAATATTTTGAATGGACGGAAATAAAACACTAAGTTGGAGTCAAACGCAAGACGCATTCCGAAACACTGCTCTTTGAAGGAATACCGAGAAAGTCTGAAAATCAAAGACGTACACGTTTCGAAGCCGGTGAATACGCATTTCTACATTTAGACCAAAAAACGAAAAGATCATACCCCTTTTAGGGATATGAGACAAATTATCATTAGGTCAAAGCTTCGGCTGGGTTTTTTGAAGTTCTCGAAAAATTTCCAAAATGTCACCGGAATAGGAAGAGACTCGAACATTGGGTGATGCTTATGAGACGTACTTTTAGCCAGAAGCGCTCAAATACCGTCGGGATTCTGAATGATAATCGAATGCATGGTGCGTTTTGAGGGAACGTTGATCGCCTCTATTCATGCAGGCGAGGGACGGAATGCTCAACCAGTTCACACCTTGGCCCTGCAAGTTTCGAAAGCATGCAGGGGCCATCGCTTCATCCAGAAAAGGACCAAGATTACAGTACTCTCCCAACCTTCTCCCCCTCGGTTATGAAGGAAAGAAAATATTGACAAATGCTGATCATCAAGAACAAGCAGGAATTGGACAAGGTGAAATTCTTATATGAAAAACCAACTTCTCCGGGAAAGGACGAAGGAGTCGGAAATCGGGAAGAGAATTTCCTACATTCTCATTTATAGTCTAATTCAGGGCAGGCATTGCACCACCTTGTTTTCCTCTAGACAAGCAGCTTATTCGTGATTGGTTGCCCTCTTAATGGGATATTCTAATGGTACCGCATCAAATGGCCATATTGTTCCTCCTTGGTCGAGGTATAATTGTAGGGTACGGTTCCGCTTCGTCTCCAATTCCTTAGCACCGCCGTCGTCACGATAATTGACGGTGTTCTTTCGCTGGCAGCACCGTGATTCGTTCGGATGATTGCCAGGTTGCGATGGTCATATCCATTGTGGTCAGAAATTGGCGACTATTTACGATTGCATGTCAAGAAGAATTTATGCCTAGTCGGGCTGAGGTGGGGTAAGCCCAGGTTTTGCTGGTCTCAAATCTCACTCCTCTGAGTCCCCGTCAAAAATGCTTTTTACAAATCTTGAGAGATTGAATTCCGCGTTGATTAATCCTATCCAAAATGCCTTTTCTAAAATGCGTGATACATCCTTTTGCAGTCGTGGTGCCAATTGAAGCGACTTGGCCCGTGAAGTGAAAAATCACCCGCTATACAGGGGTGGCCAAAAAAGAGACACTTCACCCCACGTCCAGAACGGCATTCATCACACTTCCCCGATTTAAACTGAATGCTTCCAACTGAAAATCAAAAAGCACATTCCAAGTCTATCAAAAAACGCCTTCTGTACCGATGGCATCGGGAGATTTTTTCCTCGAGAATATAGTGCACAGTACGAGCTTAACGAGATCCTCGGCGAACCGTGGACCAATAAAGGCTCATCTGAAACTTTAGCTGGAAGGGGTTTTGCACGGTCGGAGCTGCTGTCTGTAGGAAGCTATCCATAAAGTAACCGGTTGAAGAAACTGTGTAGCCTCTTCAAGATGCAATTACGGAACAGCACCTTGAGCCCAAAGTCGACTGCAGATGACTCCATATTCTGAAGGGCGAGGGCAGCGAATACAGGCTTGCATCGTGTTGAGGAACATTTAAGGAATTTTTTCCAATAGACTTCCATTGACCACGGCAACATGTGTGACTAGGAGCTTGCTGATATGCGTCAAGAGCAAACTGTCTCTCCTTTTGGCCGTATAAGTCGAGGTATTTTTCATTTCCTCAGATAGGTTTGGCACCAACCGGCTGACCATGAATTCATAGGGAAAAGGTTTGTTCGAGCTAGGCGCAGTTCGATCCTGGAAATCATTCTTCCCCCATGCGCGTGTACCACTACACCATTCAGCAAGACCGTCGGGAAAGTCAAGTTGCAGCTCCTTTGCGAAACTAAGTAGCGGGTTGCCTTTTGCGACCCCGGTTCTCTGATTTCCTTTGTGCCCCAGCCTTTGGGCCAATCAGACGCAAGTAATATGACATCAATGATAAAAGGATCATGGAAATCTCTGTATCGAGGGATGAGGATGAAAAGTCACTTCCTGTGAATGATTGATTTTTCCTTCTGGTGGAGGTTTACTTGAGCCGCTCCCTTCACGCCGTAGCTGCCACAAAAGGCCTTTCAACTGTTTCAAAGGACAGGCTCTCACACGGGAACCCCACAAATCCTGCAGCCCACCCCTGTGATAAGCAAGCAGGCAAGAAAAACCTGTGATCAGTGCAATAATTGTAAGTGCGTGTTGCTCTCAATGGGTTAGCAAAATTTACCCCAAAATGCCAAAAGCGTTCTCAAAAACACATAGTCGATCCACTAATGCTTGCTATAACTACATTTTATATAGTTAACACATTGAGCCCCTCATGAAAAATCGCTCTTCTTCTCAAAATTAATCCTCTCTCTTTTCCGTCACCTCGACTGCCGGGGTAGAGCTTCCATTCCCACTGTCCACGGAAAAGCATCTGTTGATTTTTGACCCAATGGAAAGGTCATGTGCTTGTCTCAGCTTTCCTGAGGAATCCGTTTCGTTGTGCGTTACTGAAGATCTTATCATTCCATGCAGTCATAAATGTAATCTTTGATTTTTTGCAACATTTCTTCCAGTTGTTTCTCTGATTTTCTGTGAGTTCCCAATATCTCTGTTCTATTTTTATGTAGTAATACATGTGTTGAGTCGGTGTAAATGACGTTCTTCTGGCGGTAGTGACTGACTGCTGAATGAGTTCGCCTCGCTGACCGGCAGTTTCGATTTTTTTTACAAAGAGCCGCAAAATCTCAAAAGCTGCCCTGGTCTTCGCTCTTTTCAAGTCGTCCTCAACTTACTTTGTATCCGGTAGTCTGAATGGCTGTTCTAGCTGCAGCTATTAGAATGACCCGAAACTTTGTGGTGGGACCCAGACAGTAGAGTAGCAGTTTGAACCTGCATAATCTTATTCCGGAAAGCTTCAAAAAAACTCAAAAGTACCTAGGGTTTTGAGTATTTATCTGCAATGTTCTGGCATTGAGAATCTTTCTGCTGGCTCAAACGTCGCATTTGGACGTTTTCGGATTTTTACTTAATTCGGGTCTCCTAAGCTCCCGAAAATATAGAATACGACCTCTCCCTCTCACTTCCTCCGGCCCGGCCAGGCTCAGGGCTCGTCCTAATTACGTCAGATCTGAACAGTACGGCTTTATTGCTATAGCTTGACAGTATGCGTTATTACTATAGCTGGATATCAGGCTGTTCATCTAACCAGCAAGTGTTGCAAGTGCAATAGTTTGCCTCTATTTTACAGCCGTACCCTCCACCTTTCGTCCCCTTCTAAAGGAAGAGATCTTATTTCACTCTGTTTCATAAATATTTCAACGTTCAAGATGGCTAGCAGCCACGGCCCACTCGTAACTTCATTTTCCAAGAGTTAGGGTTTTTTGGAGTGGAAGGATCTGATTTTTCGAAGAGGTTCGCAATGGTGTAGCGGATGCGGAACCTCCCTCACCCGTCTCTGCGATCTCTTTGTACTCACTTCTCTACTTTCAATCGAGTAGTCAACTTTGTTTCGATGGATCGGGAAACCCATCTGTTTTGGCAGGGGTCAAGAGGGAACTTCTTACAAGAATCCTGGAGGAATCGACCTTTCCACTCTCAAACAAATGAACGAGTTTCAAAAAATGGAGATCGTTTTTTTTTATTGTGACCTTCATTCTTGAGATTTGGTCTTTTATACACATTCCAGCCCGATTTAACCTCAGTCATGTCTGTCAAGAAAAATTTGTTCAAAGATCGGTGTCAGTCGGAAAAAGCTTGAAATAGGTGTCAACCGAGCAAATTCTTTTTTCTTCCCCCATTTTCATTTCGCATTTGCTCCCGTGGATGTTGAGGATTCTGCGTTCTATTTTCTAGGTTGATCTTTACTATGCCAAATCAGGGCAGAGGTTTATTTGGTCCCTATTGGCCTCCGTTTTTCCTTCAGCCATTTTGCTAGAGAAGATTTGTCTGAAAGTAATCCCCATTTTCCCTCGGTCATTTTCGTTAGGAAAATCTTTTAAAGTGTAGCTAAGATAGACGTGAAAAAGCAGGAAGGTCTGTCTATAGGTGTCAATTTAGCGAGCTCCTACTTCTTGCCATATCCTTTTCGCATTTGCCCTGAAAGTAAAGTATTGCACTGACACTACTTTCTAGGTTCAGTTATTTAGAATCAATTTTGAACAAGTATCAATAGTGGTTAGAATAGATTGCTCTGGAATTATTCCATGGAACCTACTTGTTGGAATTCTAGGAAATTTTCCTCTTCAGAAATTTTCCGTTAAACGTGCTCTTGCTTCATATTTTGTGTCGATCATCTCGGCGTGGGTGTCTTATTCTAGCACCGATCAGCTTTTCTTGGAATCCGGCCGGCTATCGAAACCCGAAGAATCTGAAAATGCGAAAAAATACAGCGAAAAAACTGCAACGCAGCATGATAGCAACAGGTCGATATTGGCCGTTCGTTTTATGGCTGGGAAAATTTGGTCTTTTTCCGTGTCTGGCTACTCATGGACCATTTGGGCATCAGATATTGCTTCCAATATTATTCTCTGTAATGCAACATGATAAAAAGACAATGGGGCTTTTCTCGACTTCTCGCATTTTTCCGAAGTCTTCTTCTCTCTCCCCTCCAACATTTCCTTTTTCTTCTCCACTTCTCCATTTCTTTTTTTCTTTTGCTGCACCTTTGATTTCCTCCTTTTTCCCTCCTTAGTCATCCTTTTGTCGTTTTTCCTCACGATATTATCCGTTGATCCGCTCGTCATCAGTTTGGCGTTGATATTTTGTCGCGAAGGTGGTGGTGTCCGATGGGCGAGGCCACTACGCCCCGCCTCCGACTTCGTGGCCCTCAGCCTCGCCGCCGTATTCCTATGTGGCGGTGATCTTCAACATCGAAACACAACAACATTATCACTATAACCGGCAGATCGATATCAATCGATATGCTAATTACTGTATTAGTCATATTCCCACTGCTGCACAGTATTGTTAGGGCAACGCATGATTTCGATACGAATAGCCTACCTGGAGGTGAGTTCATGGAGAGCCTGAAAATTTATCTTACTTTACTGTGACTGTTTTCGAGAGTGTTTATTGATATTTGTGTGTTTTTTGTCGAATTTTTAGCCCTACCTACGAACTTTTTATGCCCTTTTGGGCGCTCACAGCGCTATTCTCACATTTGCGCTATAATCACACCTCTGGCACGGCTTCGCCTTCTCGTGAATTACTCATCGCTCTTTTTCTTGAGTGCTTGACAACGTTCTGTGAAGACAATGAAAAGGCGTGAAACATGCCATGTCCTTTGACACATTCCGAGGGAAAATTCCAAACAAGGGACATGGATTTAAACGGAGTTAGTACAGCCGCTCTTGTACCATTCAAATTGCTCCCGCGATTTCTGACAGAAATGGAACGCATGGCGCATTCTAAAGAACTTTGCGGGCAACAGTAATTCTTAGGTATTCGTATATGTCGTCTATCTTTTCAAACCCGTCTAGTCAAGATTGAGCCTCTGCCCTCATTCTTGTTGTTTGACCAGCAGATAGCCTCGAGGAGAAGTCCTATGAAATGGCTAAGGAGATAATTGGCCCAAGATTTACTTTTTCAGCCGGTTTTTGCGGAATTCATTCGGCTCCAACAAGAGCTAAGTAACTCTTAAACAGCTTCTTCTTGCTTCTGCTTATCCCTTGTTTGTTCCTTATTTGGTCTTGAGATGTTTTCGAATTATTTGAGTGAAGCGTATTTAGCGTATTTAACTTTATTCGGTATTTTTTTATATTCTGGGAAATGAAAGATGAAAATTTCATGCGTGGAAAAATAAACTGAAAGAATCAAAAAATAAGACGTCAAAAAAATTAAATCGATTGTCTAAGACCTACAAGTTTTAAATTGTAATTTTTTATTAATTTTCTATTAATTCATGGTTTAAAATTTTTTTATATAAGGAAAATTAGGTGCCTTGTTGTATTTATAGTATACAAGTTTTAATTTACATCTTTCAATTTTTCAGTTTATTTTTAGTCCAGAATTTTTCACATAAGGTAATTAACTCATGAAATGATGTTCAATAAATTTTCTGTGAATCATCGTGAATTTGCAAGGAGAAATTTGTACCTCAAAGCCGAGTCGAAGTACTAGGATTTTTCCTGGAAACTAGCTTCCTCGTGCATACCGCCTTGAATTTCATTGAGCTCCTGGTTCGAGCCATCAGTGGCACAATACGATGCGCTAGCCGAACTAAAAGCATGGCGCGTTGTGGAATATTGGTTTGCCTATGCTGATCCTACTTTGCCCATTTTCCTTTCCACAGCTCGTATGGCTTTGTTACTCTTTATTATTGGTTAGTAATATTTGAACGGATGTTCTATCCGCAAATCCTTGTAGGGGGGGCTTTATTTTGGGTGGTATCAGGCGGTGTCCAAATATGGTCATGTAAACGATTATGTGACACGCTTGAGCGGCAAGAGACGAGCACGATTATATAGCCATGGTCATAGCGGAAGGAAACAAAGGCTTCATTATCCTGTCAAGTGGCTCCATAGCCACCCAGGTAACCGCGGTTTCTGACGGGGGGTGACCGGGATCGGGGTCATTGTATAGAAAATTATCGATTCTACACGCACCTCAAGTAATTCTGCGCTTTTTTACGATTATTAAATATTATCATGTTTTTTCTGTAAGGAAGAATTGATGGCTGGTCTCCTGCACCCCTTTGAGTAAATGTTCAAAATGCTAAAAATGCCTTAGCCGAAAATCATCCAAAATCAAGCAAAACTAATCTTTCGGTTGTGGCTGAACGTTGCTTAAAGGGATACCCCCGGCATAAGTTGTGTTGAAGAGTCTATTTAGTGAGCGGAATAGAGTAGCCCACGAGTAACACAGATGTGCGGCTGCCGCGGCTCGAATGTGCGCGACAATGAAGCTAGGGTCTTACAAGTCAGCATCCGGCGACTAATCTGAGCTAATGGACGAAATACGTCGCGCGCACCCCTTGACACGCATGATGTATTACGCCGTTGCGGCTAATTCAAATACGCGCAGGTTAGTGAAGCCATGGAGCATGCTAGTCCGTACAACTCGTCCGGCACGCCTTCTTCCTTATTTGGGAGGGAATATTTGTTAATGTAATGGCTTCGTCAAAGGTTTTTTGCTCCTTTTTTATTTTTTGCCATCTGGGCATCCACAACTCCATTGTCGACCGCTGTGAACCCACAGATTTAATCTGGGGTGTGTTTTCCAAATACTTTTCCGGTTGTTTGTTTGTGGTTCTTCTTGGATTGGCCATATCCTGGGCTAAGGTTAACGGTCCAAAACGCCGAAAATGGGCTAAAGCCTGGGAACATGGAACAATAAAATAAAACTTGAAAAGACATTTACTCTTTGAAAAGTAATCGAGGGACTGAACTGGCTGCATTTCGAATTGAGCGGTTATTTTCTGGAGCTCCCAAAAGTAAAACTAATACTTGTATCAATGAATAATTTGAAAAAATGTGGGTGCACCCTATAAAGTAGTGCAGATAATTAATTGGGTGAATTTTTCTGAACTCGAAAATGGTTTCATCCTAACCGGGCATATTTAATAATGTAATTTTGACAGTAATGCAACGTGGTGGAATACCAGTAAGGTGGTAGGGTAATGCTTAGCTTCTTTGTCTAGCAAATACAAGTTTCCAGTTCGAGGCCTAGGTGGCACAACGCCGTTTTGCCCACCGCCGCTCTTATGTCTTTGAGCCGTTTTCTTTTTTTAGTTATCAAACTCAGATCGAATTGCTGGACGGTTTTGCACACCTGAAGGGGTTTTGATGACGACGATTTTTCGCCTCGTATCTCATACGTAGTGTTCCCATGGATTTACGGCGATGGCGTGCCACGGCTGGAGCTGTCGCTCAACGTCTACTGTCAACTCTTCAAACAGCGGGAAATGCCTCTTTGTCAATCTATTTTCGGTCGTTATACCCTCATCATCACTTCATATATGGAATCGATTTTTCGAATTCGAAACTTCACTTTATGATTTACGGCTTATTGAATAGCCCGATTCTCTGCACGACCATCAAAAGAATAACAATGTGGAATGAGCTTTACTACCGAAACACGTACTTACGGAGCGTCAGGTTGAGATCCAGTAATCGGTAGCCTGCTTGGGATGCGCCATGCTCACGCGCTCCACTGCTTCTACCGGGGAGATGCTATGAAATGCATATTTTGACTTCGCAATCAGAGGTGGCATAGTGACTTGTGAAGCTGCATAAAACATGTTCCTCTGGTACTTCCGAGGACGGCTTCGCCCGGGCGAACCAATCCATCCACCCTCGTGATCTGTTAATTGGTATGGAATCGGTCTTGTATGAGAAAGCCTTGACCCATGCTTTGGCTCGGAGTTCAACAGCAGTTCGCCGTTGAGACCAAACCCAGTTGAATGCGTCCACTATTCCTGAAAGAGGGTAGAATTCGTGGCGCATCTTAAAAAGACTGGCTGATGGACACCGAGTGCATTACTTCTCATTCCGATCTACCCTGGACTAGATAGATATTCATCGTACCTGTCCTTTATGGGTCCTACTAAATTTATAGACATATTGTATTTATAGGTGCTGGTAGACTCGCTGATAGGCCAGTTAAGTATTTGGACGTCCTTGGTTAGTTTTGACCAACACACTAGGGAGAACAGCTCTGCTAGACTGGACAGGGCTCAATCCTCGGACTGTAGAAGTCGAGCATGTCTCACCCAAGAGCGCGTTATGGCTCCTTGCTTGCGGTCGTGTCATCTATGAGCCAGTTTCGTGAACGCCTACCATGTGATACGCGCGGATGATAATGATAATGATAATAATGATAAGCTGAACTGGTGAATGAATGCTTTGATCTATTTTTGTTACTGAAAAATTCTTTTCATAAAAATAATAGATGTTTAATAGATGATTAATTTTATTATAATTTTAAAAAGTTCAGAAAATCTCCCTAGAAGACCACGTGAAAGATGGCACTAAATGGGCTTTGGTCACTTCAATCGTGGGAAAACAGGCGGATTACGAGAATTATTGGAGCTGGATTGGATTGCTGCCTCGTGTTGGGAATGGACTTGATAGACCTCTTTCTGAGAATATTGATAGCTTCGATGGTGACGGGTATTCCGGGAAGAGCCTAGCGATGCTTGGATCTGCTTCAGTTTCCCCTCGAGTACATTGAAGAAAAGGAGGAAACCCTCAAGTGAAGGGAAGGGCCAGCATTTCGAGTTTTTCGACGGTTTTGTGCCAGATGCTGACTAAAGTGCTTCCCTAAAAGCTTTTTAGGAAAGCTCGAGAATTATCCTGAATCGTTGATGAACATTATCTGAAAGGACACTGAAAAAGACGGCAGAAGTCTAAGGATCTTTCTTCTATGCTCATATGGGTCGGGTTTGGTGTACTGGTGAGGGGCGCCACTGATAGTTTCACGTTGCTTAGATTGGGATCCCCTTTTCTGCATGCTTTTCATAGTTCATTATCGAGCGCCTTTTATGGATACCCATTATTTCACGATACCTATTGCATGGAGCCACTTCAAGTTTCAACTTCTGGGTCAATTTCCATGAGAGTTGAAGGCACGGCGCATTCCCAGAAAACCGATCAGCCCCGAGGATTTATGCGTCGTTTTGCAATACTACTACAAAGGAAGCTGTGGGATTGTTCTATCCGTAATAAAGCCATGCAAACGAGTCCTTCACGAGAATCATCAGTCATAACGCCAATTGAACCGTCGCCGTCTCCGCGGAGAATCTCAAGCTCATTAAAGGGCGAACGGTTGATCCGAGTCGTTAAGACGGAATCGTTTGTGCACGGACACATGACGAACGATGTTTCTCTGCGCAGTTCGTCAGCCGAGACCTCTTCAGCTGTGGGGATGTTTCTCTGATGCACTTCTTCATCTCTCGCCGTCGTCCCTCTTATAATACCCATAGAAAGCCGCCAATGGTCGTATTCAAACGGCACGGCTAACGCGTCCAGATGGCCACCGCTGACGCTTTTGCGTGCGGGCAAACTTTGTTTAGCGTGATTTTTTTGAGTCTCGGGTTTGAAACAGCTGCTTGACCAGCCAGCATTTTTCACCACTCTCCCGCCCTCCATTCAAAGCAGTTCAAATGGTCCTCAGGAAGGGGCAGGTCTGCGTAGAAGTTCCCCTGACTGATAGCTACTCCGTGTTTATTGAGTCGGTAAGTAGGTTGATTCAAACGCTGAAGGGGGAGAATCTAAAGGAAGAAAAAAATGGTGATTCTGGAAGAAGAAGTGTGTGATGGATTAGAATCACAGAGCTTTACGATGAAATTCTTCCTTTCTTCTCATTTTTTCCTTCGGAAATGTTAGGGTCTTACTTCGTCCAGCTATTAGAAATTCCTACTAGCCAGTTCTCTTATTTCCTCTCGGAAGGATTACAAAAATAAGGCAACATTAGAATTCATATGATTAAAGCTTACCCAGTTACCCAGACACGAAAACCTTCCACTTTTACTTGGTCAACTAATTGGTATCAGACCTATTCGAGATCATGGGCAATGGTTTCAATATCGTGTCGCTACGGAGACCTTGTACCGAAATTCGCAGCAGAATTCGAATGCATGGCGCATTTTATGGGTGGCTCTGTTATGCTTTCTATGCATCAGTTCTTCAAATTCTGTAAAATGAAAGAGTAGCTAGCGGTAGTTTTTGGTCATGCGCTAAGTTTGAATGAGACGAAAAGCTATTATGCTTTCAACTTCCACTTCAGAATGCCTTTGAACCCTCAAGCAACCATGGAAATTGGGCTCCTAACGTTTAGAGGGAACAGATGAAAAGGAATTGGTGATTGGTCCTTTTGGCCTTTTTGGGATACGCTGTGTTTTTAAGTTCCGCTTAAGAATTCCAGTACATTTGAATGCCGACAGCAGCAGGAAGCTTCTGACATGCGAGATCTTCTGAGCTCGTGCTAGTACCTCAGATTTCTTGTCTTAGGGTCTTGAAGTTGGCACATATGTAGTTGTAGATTTCGATGGATTTGGACATAGGCTAGATTTGTCCCCTTGCGGTCTCCACTAAGTCGCTTTTAGCCACTTCGCTATACGTTCTCTAATCTGCCAAGAACAACGATAACGTTGCATACGCCTTGCATTAAACTCCTTTGAACCTTCGAGCAAACCATCAAAATTGAGCCCCTTATGTCCGGAAGGAGAAGGGAATGAAGAGGACTTGGTATTTCACGTTGATCAATCATTTTGGCCTTTTTGGGATACGCTTAACCTCCACTTCAGAATTTCAGTACATTTGAATGTGAGGGAGCTCAGAGGAGGATTCTGTAATTTCGCAAGTCTCCAATCGAAATCGAAATGTTCGAAAAGGAATATGACCCAGAAACTAATCCCATTCAAACTTTGTTGATTCTAAGGATCTCCATTGGCTAGATACCTTCTTGCTGTTGGTTGATCGAGGCGCTATCGCAAGATGCGTGGGCACCATGTGATACTGTGACCATAGTAAGGGACAGAGGCTCTGGCAAGAGTGAAAATTGGTCACGCATTGTAAGTTTCCTCCTGCCTGGTGTATAGTCCTTCCTAACAAAGTGTAGATGTTTTACGCGGCGCATTGTCACCACAGTGCCCCCATATTTTGCGATAGGGCCGTGGTTCAATTATTCACTTACTACTCGCATTTTTTTAGTCGAATATCAATCCTTGGGAAATTTTCCTCTCCTTGAGAGTGCGCTCCACCCTCCAATGATGTAGCGGTCAGACCTTAGGAACACGATTCAATTTTCAGGTGACCTCGACGGAACCCGGTAGCGGTTAACCTAAATTTCTTCATCTCAAAAAGTTGGAAGGCCGGGTAATCGACGATAAGTTATCGGAGTTGCAAAAAGCTGACGATCTTATACAAGCGCGTAATTTTACGAGGTAAACGGGCAACTCCCTGCAAACGCGTGCTCGTAGGTGGCGTAAACTCGTCTCAGGAGTTTTTAGATTCAACGCCTACTCCTCGCTCTATTCCTATAGCTGTTTTTCGTCGACGGAACTCCGATAACTTATCGTCGATTACACGGCCTTCCACCTTTTTGAGATGAAGAAATTTAGGTTAACCGCTACCGGGTTCCGTCGAGGTCACCTGAAAA
>KZ345155.1:124688-139763 GCA_002352805.1 Teladorsagia circumcincta
TGATCCAGCTGAAGTGCTAGGTAGTGGCAACATCTAGCCGGCCCATGGTCAATTGGAAACGGAATTCTATGAAGATGAAGTCAATCACGTTGGGCCGTTTTGAACCCATGGGGCCAATCAGTTCTTCCGCATTGTCGAGTGTGAAGATCTTTGACGCAGCGCGTCGCTTCGCCGCTACGTGTCGTGATTTACGAGGGGACACCCCCGAAAAAAATCATTTCTTTCTCTTGTCCAGACAATATTCTGCAAGCGGTTTGAAATCAATTTTTTGAAATTGATGGATTCGCCACCAAACGAACAAACGGGAACAAAAACTCGATTAAATTTGGCCGGGAGGGGTTTGAAGAAAGACTGCTAACTGGTTTTTGCCCCTTTGCAAGGCTGAAAGTTTTGTCGACGGGTAAAAACTAGTTCTGCTAGATTCCTCTTAACTATTCCATTTCTCCCGAGCTTTCCTCTTGCACGGGTGAGAAGTTACGAATCAGAGCCTATGGGGACTGTTCATGCGAGAGGAAAGCACTTGGTGTTAATTGATCACCACTGGGATGCGCCATGGATTTCACTCCGCCTCAGATTCGCAGCTACGTTTGAAGCGATATACATATTTTGCCTAGTAGCTTACGGGTGCCAACCGATGTATTCAGCGAGCTTCTGGTGTGCTCAAGAGGACGCCCGTTATGCGGAAGCCCAACACACTCATTTCCCATCCCTTTTCTGGTTCCCACTGGGGCTAAGCATTAGTTTGACTAGGGGAGACGGGGGGGGGGTTGGGTGTAAGCAAACTTTGTTTCCAGAAGTTCATTCTTTTCTCTGGACTCAGTCCCCATAGCGATGTCTCTCCCACCTGAGTTCACTTGCGCCAGACGCCATTTTGATCTTCCCATGCAAGTCTGATACCAATGTTGCAACCCTGGAGGCACGATGCGCCTGATCGGCCTGGACTACAACCCCCGTACTGCTTCAAAGATTAGAAGATCGGTCCAGAATGATGCTGTGCTCTCTTTCGACTCATCAGAGCCCATGGTCAACCGAATGGCGGCCTCATAAGTATGCTTCATTTTAGCGCTGTCGGGTAGCACGTGATAGGTTTACCCGTTTTTTCTCTCAAAAATCGGAACATACGAGTTTCATCCCTTCTTCCACCCCTTATTTCCCCAAGGGAAACTTGGCCTGTGTGTTAAAATTCTATAAAAAGTGCTACTGAAAAGGAGTCGTTATACGCCGCAGACATCCTGAAACATGTCTGGAGATCCCAGGAGGCTTTTCCCCCTCGTGGAGGGAAGATAATAGCATATCACTCGTGCTTTTCCCCGTAAAGTCTGAAATGAGAGATATATTTTGTGCTCGCTCAAGAGGGAAACGGACTGTGAAGAGAATATGGGAAGCTGCCATCGATCGGTACTTACCGTCGCAGAAGGGTCACGAGCAATAATGCTGTAAGGAGTACGGTAGTCGGAAAGCGGAACAGTGTCCGAAATAGAACAAGGGTCATCTATGCATGGATAAAAAACTACTAATTGTCCCAGCTACTGGAAGAGAACATTGGATTGAATGGTCTCGTCCGAGAGCTGCTATTTGATGTGAACACCTTTGTAAAACACTCGAAATTCTGAATAGAAGTAAAGTGCATGGTGCATCCCATTGCGTTTAACCAATACCGTACACCCTGCCATCGGTATTAGCGGCCGAGTTATGTTCTGAGAAAGTCCCACGAAGGGGTTTGAGGAGGGACTGCTTCATCCCTCGACCCAATGCTTGCTAATCATTCCAAATCAGGTGCCGATCTCATGAGGTGCACCCTCTCGGGACCTTGTGGATTAGCTGCTGGTTCCTCTCGTGGGAGCTGGACCACCTTGTGTTCTATTTGCAGAACTACAACCCAGATCATACATTATTCAAGCGCTTTTAATGTGCATCTACATGGCAGTTTAGTGTTGTTGTTCTGCTGAGTGAATGCAAATGCTTCCTGCTGTGACTCACCCAATCGTTTCCTTGTGATTCTCGTGGGGCTAGGGGTGATGCGGTCCCTTCTCGAAGCTCTTCGTGGGACTTTTCAATTCACAACCTGTCCGTTAATACCGATAGCATGGTGTAGGGTATTGCCTGAACTCGTACAAGGTGCGCCGTGCACTTGGCTTTGATTCAGAATGATGGGTGCATTTTAAAGGTGCTCACATCAAATTAATTTACGGATGAGGAGGTGTTGTGATCAACATTGAATGATCCTTCGAGCCGAGTGTATTGCCATATGAGTAAAATTTCGGGGCGAGAGGGCTCTGTTGCCTTATTCTTGATCCAATCCTGGTGTTTGTGCTCTCCATTTCACATCTACGGTTCAGTTGTCTACCCTTGCTTCAGTTAGCAATATTTGGAGTATGTTTCATGTTCTGCGGCAACATGGGACTAAATGGAATTTCAAGTAAATATCAAACGAATTAGAAATAAAGAAAAGTTCAAAGGCAATAAATTTCAATAAATGCAGTTGAAATCGATTCGGTATCGCGTTGGCCCGTTGCCCCTCATTTCTTGAAAGTCTCACTAGGTATTAGTGCCGCAGAGCAGTTTCGGGAGCAAAGCGCGTGGGCCAGGGATTACCCGAGTGCGATTAGTCACGTCAAAGCAATACATATATCAGAAGTATTTAGTTCGAGGGGAAAGGCAACCTCGCTGGAAAAGCGCCGGTTCAGTTCACCAGCCGGATATCAATCAGTTGGTTATTGATTGGCTATCACGACGACACCTATTTATCACCGATCTAATGGATGTCTGATGGGTTTTTGACCAGGTAAAAGCATCCGGCTAGTACAGGGCAACACGATTGAGTTCTGAGACGTGGCATGGCTCAAGCCTAGAGGAAAATCACTCAATCATTCTGTAAAACCTAAATATCGCCCTGTAGTGCTAGCTTTGCAACTTGGAAAAAATCAAAAAAAGGAAATTAATGATTGAAGGGTTCAGTAGTCTCTATCGACTTTGACTATTTTTATTGATCATGTTTTTGGGATATTATGTGCTAAAAGCTCACAAGACCTGACAAAAGGGCCGATGCGACCGCATATTTGCGTTATGGCGCCCTTATCCGTCTTTCGCCAGAGTTTGAAGGAGCCTAAATCAGGGTCAACCGTCCGTCCAAACTGTTCGAACTAGGGGGTCGCATTTTGGTCACGGGCCGAGGAGGGGGGTCGCCGTTGGACCCTGCAAGGGGGTCGCAACTGGACCCCTTAGATAGGGAGGGTCGCAAAAATTCCGAAAATGTTCGAACGTGACGGTTGACCCTGGCCTAAATGCCTTTTGGTCCTCACAAAAACCAGGTTGAGCTGATTTGATTGGAGTAGGCTGATATAGGTAAATAGATAAGTACGTAAATTGATAAATAAATAAATAACTAAATAAACAATTAGTCAAATAAATAAATAAATAAATAAATAAATAAATAAATAAATAAATAAATAAATGAATAAATAAATAAATAAATAAATAAATAAATAAATAAATAAATAAATAAATAAATAAATAAATAAATAAATAAATAAATAAATAAATAAATAAATAAATAAATAAATAAATGAATAAATAAATAAATAAATGAATAAATAAATAAATAAATAAATAAATAAATAAATAAATAAATAAATAAATAAATAAATAAATAAATAAATAAATAAATGGGGGGCGGCTGTGGGTAGTACAGTGGATGGGGACGTAACTCTCTTCGTCTTCGTTGACTTGTTTACCTTTACAGTTACAATAAATAAAGGCGCTGAAGTGTCAGCAAAGCGCAGGTTCCAAAACAGAAAACTATTTCGAAAGGCTCCTGCCACTTGGCTATAATAGTGTGCAATAGGATAAGCAGAGGGTTGTGCTACAGAAGTGCTGTGAAGGAGATAACCGGACAGGTAGGGCTTAGGGTAACCCACCCCGTCTGGTACTCCATCATTCGGCAATGGTGCCGTCGGCCTCTGTGGAAGTCATCAGAACTTGCAACTCCAGAATCCGGACATATAACAACAGGCCCGTATTTCATGTGAAATCAGGACATACAACTTCCATGGGCTCAGAAATGAGATAAGAATCACTTTGTGATTTCCAATTGAAGTTATTGGAGATTCCACTATTGGTTCGACCCGTTACTGCCTATTGACTGTTATGCCGAAAGGTCTGGGAGAATGGATACACTGACTTTCCATCACCGGTCCCCACAGCTTACTGCACAAATCATTTCTCATTTAAAGTCCACTGCGATCCTGAAGGAAGTACAGTGAACGGCGCATACCAAAAAGGGTTTAGCTAATGTGGCGTGCTCTGCCTTTCTTGCCCCAAGGCTGGGAGCTGCATTTTCTCAAAAAGGGCATATTTAAGGTTTCTACCCACGTTTAATAACGACTACT
This sequence comes from Teladorsagia circumcincta, assembly GCA_002352805.1. Lineage (NCBI taxonomy): Eukaryota > Metazoa > Nematoda > Chromadorea > Rhabditida > Trichostrongylidae > Teladorsagia > Teladorsagia circumcincta. Next base: position 129,077 of record KZ345155.1, read on the forward strand.
ATTGTGAACACATTCTGCACTTTCTGGAGCGCCACGCAGCGCTCTCTCTGTTTACTGAGTAGTAGTAAAGCCTCGAGCCTGAGAACCCCGCACTACTCAGGGTTAAAGGGACCCCAAAGCGGTCAACCAATACCTGTACTATCGGGCCCATCTTCGGGTATCTTTTCAGAATAAAATGATATCGAAATATTGACGTCGTGACGACTCCAATGACGACGTTCGTCGTCTTCTTTGATAGTCGTCGACGTCTTCGCCGCCGCGGCGCGAAAGCGGCCTGCTCATCCATCATTCCGTTTCGCTCATACTGCACACATAGCCGATAAGCGGTCTTTGGGGACCAACGAAAAACACGAATTTTGCCGACACATCCGCAGCGTTTTAAATGGTCCCAGCAGTGTGAAAGCACAGAGGTTAGCGGCATCAGGCGTTGAACGCCAGCTATGATAAATAGGTTTCGGAATTTCCCAATTCGGTGTTCACCCGTGAGAGCACTTTAACATGCAGTTTTTCTTCAACGCTATTGAAGCTTGAGATTCATGAACTGCTCGACATCCCATCGAGCCATCGTTGCTATGGTGGTGGTTACCCAGTGTTTGTTATTCAAATTCATGGAAAGGGAGAAATGGCTCGAAGACGGGCCAGATTGAGCGCTTTGCGCTTCTAATCCGAGTCACTCAGGGGGACTCCTGACGCAGTCTACGAAAAGTTGAACGTGGCCTTTTGGAAGAAATTAGAAGAAAATAAATAAATTGAAGGAAGTTTAGGTAACGCGAGATTCAAGATCAAAACTAATTTAAGCCTTATTCAAGGAAAACGAGGGAACGAACTTGGGACTTCGGACTCGGGAAAACTTGGGACTTGAAAACACTACAGGATGCTTGAAAAATCACTAATTATCTATGTATCACTATATTTCTCAGTGTTGAAAGTATAAATCTGCGTGGAAATGGAGGCCAAAGGGCCGAAAATTTAAGACTCCAACGCTGAGCAATTGGAGGGACCACTCCATCCTGCTCTGCGACTCTAACAGTAAGGATCAAAATAAGGGTGAGATCTTTAGCAGGACAAAAGCTCCGATAAAACATCCCCTCAAAGTGAAGAGTTGATAGGACCCATCGGAATGCCCTGATTCATCGACATTAATCACATTTTTGCACATTTACAGTGGTCCGCACACTGTAGAGCTCCTTTCCCATCCCGTATCCCTAACCTTTCCCCCGAAACTCGGCAAAAAATTCCCTGCTCTCGGCTAGGATCGTTTCTCCGCGCTTCCAGGCTATTCAGCTGATTCCTATTGGAAAGCTTCTTTGGATGGAAGTATCATTAGAATTTTTTCTTTTAATTCATCATCGCACTGTCATTCTCGTGAGAGCCGCTGAGCAGATTCATTTCAATTTTTGATTTCAACTCCATTTAAAGTCCTTTTTTCGGAACCACCCTAAAACACGGAGTTTTGGCTATGATTCTGGTTCCTGCAAAGCGCTGTTGAAGCCGTACCAGAGGTTACGGCTCGGTCCTTAGCCAAGAAGAACTGATTGAGATCTATCGGAAATCGGAAATCAGTAGAATTAGTTTTTCAAACTTTAGCTTTTCAATCCGAACCATTTCATAGCATCTTGCCATTTAGGAATTACCGGGAACTGTGCAAAGAGCCAGGAGCTCAGGAAACTTTTCAAAGCGAAGCATTAACTTCAATTTCAGTTGATTTGCGAGCTTTCCAATTCTCGCATTTCAGAAGCTTCATACACCTCAGTGTGGACTGAATTAAGCGTAACTTATTTCCGGATTCCGGCATGGCATTGCATAGTGGTTGCGATCACAGTTCTATGGCGACAGTCTCTGGTTCGGCTCCTGGGCAGGGCTGTTTCGGCTGTTGCCCCGCCAAAACTGGCCCTTTCTGTAAATGAAGGCGATAGACTCAGTTAGTGGGACCACCATGGGGGAATAGTGAAACTCTCATGAAACATTGTGAACGAAAGTCAAATGCATAGCTGCACCATGGCGATCGATAACCGGTGAAATTGACATTGAGCAATCTTTTGTTCACACTTTGATTGACTTTTCAAGAACTTCTTTCCACTGCCACTCACCAAAATTCGCCCCTTGTTGAAAGTGTAAGTTTCCTCTAGCAAAGCGTAAATTTCCAAGTGTTGTGTGTAGTCTGCCCGTTTGTTTTTCTCATCTCACAGTTTAGTGGGTCAAGACCTGATTAGAAAGTACTAAAAGCAGATAATTAATACGGACGGTAATGACTGTCGGTGGTATTCGTTTGACAGTGGTGAGATACGGTAGCGTAACGCCGATGATTATGAGATCGATGACTCAATCATCGTGAGAATATTCAGCCGTTCTCGATCGGCTCGTAAATCGGCTTGCCTGTCATGCGTCATGGCTCCCATGATCTAAGAATAGCTCGCTCATGGTTCCCAAAAAGGGCTACTGGAAGGAAGACCGCTTTGAGATCTTCGTGTTGGCGCATGGTCTGGGGCCGAACTAGAGCTGGGGAATCGTGGAATTAGACAAGATGGTGATCTTGATAAAAGGAATTGGCGGTGGTCGTGGAAGGATTGTGACAGATTTGAAGGGCCCGTGTTGGACTCAGAAATCTTCAATCCCATAGAGACACCGTCAGACCACACACGTTGAGAACAAAATCTTCCAAATGGTCGTGCGTCGATCCCCAATTGGGACTATTCCAATAAAACCTTTAATAAGGCATGAGAAGAGGGCCAACTTTTGGCTTCAATGGAACCGCATTTCTAGTAGAAATGATTTGTTTTCAAAATTTTTCCAAAGACCGCAGGATTCTTTGATTCGAACTACAGTTTCAACAACTAGTAAGAAAAATGGCAGAGACCAGAATGCCTGTTGTGTGGCGTTATCCCTGGATGCGCCATGAGTTCCATTTTACTTGTGATTTGCTCGAGCATCGGAATGGAGATCTCGACGGAACAATTTTGAGGTCCAATATTGCAATGCTTGCTTTAGTGTTTCTTTCCTTCCATATATTTCACCAGCAATTAGCTCCTCTCAAAAAAGAAACTTTCAAGTAGGGTTCGGTGTCCCAGACCATTCAAAATAAACACCGCGTCTTCCTTCATCCACATCCGACAGAAGTTCTTTCATCCGACTTACAGGACGCAGGTCTGGGCAACAAATCCTGAATTGAATCCGGCTCGGTTCAGCTGCTTCAACTTGGGGGGTCGTTGATGATAGTTTCTTGTTGGGTGGCAAACACTAAACTGTACAATGGTTGACCCCTTTTTCTCTGTATTGATTAAACAGCATTCGAATGGTCCCGAGATTTTTCGTGGAACTAGAATGCATGGCGCATCCAAAACCATAATGCTACCTTTGAGGCATCGCGTGCGGTGTCCTAGAAAGGCGTGGAAATTCAAAGATGTGTCTTTTCCAATATTTTAATAAATTTTCAATTGTTTCAGTATGGATTCTCATCCTCAGGTGGTAATGTCCCTCATGATTTTCGAGTAAGCGCGTATAGATTCCTGTGGGTAGAGCCAGCGCGCACAGTCACCCGTCTGACCCCAGCATGGACGAGCGACTCCACTTTACTTATGAGAAGTCAGTCGAATACCCCCCGACTCAAGTGTGACAACGAGTACTGTAGGGGCTTATTCTTCTTATCTGTTCCACTATCCGCTCTGTTGCAGGTCCCAAGTTCTTATTAGGAGTCGACATGTGGAAACCGTAGCATTGCTTCCAGTGAAATCCACCTTAGTACCTCCATCTGCTCTGTAGGGCTTCATTGCAGTTCGTAAAATTATTCAAAGAGTGGATGATCTTCTTTCCGTTGACCACCACTTTTACCATTACTTTTCTGACAATTTTTTTGGCCCACAGCCAATTGTCGCGACAATTTTCATTGGTTCTTAATTGGATAACGTTAATAACGAACGAACAAAAGAGCTGCGCGGAGAAAAACATTGAATGAGATTGTTTCTAACTCTGTTTCACCTTGAAGTTTCGATATGAAGGCTGATCAGATTAGGCAGCCATTAAGCTCCTCCGATCACTTAGGGTTCTTTTATCCTAACTTCTACCTATACTTAGAACAGCATTCCTGCCCTAACTGATCTGCACAGAGGAAGGATACTCAATCCGTTTAGTTTCCGTCCAAGGGCACGTGCGAAAGTGAAACTACCTCTTCGTTCAGACCCCATTATAATACATTTACGAAATCAAAAAAAATTTAATCAAAACTTGAAAGATGTAAAAAAATCCAAAAAAATGTAAAAAAATATTGAATGATTTAGAATAGAAAATCTTCCCTATGAAATTTACAAATCTATTCCTTGCGAATCCATTCCGGTTCCATTCCATCCCATCGTCCTGCTGTCAACCAGGGGATGACAGTGTAGGAGGAAAAGCAGGCTTTCTTTGTGCTAGCAGTCTACGCTTTTTGTAGGAGAGAAAAAAGCGGAGGACCTGTAATAGTGTGTTTGTGTGAGAGCACGCAGACAGCACAACAAAACGCTGGATTGCCTAGCCTCACGGTTGACAGATATCCGGAGACCATCCATCGTACCAGCTGAAATTCGTTTTGAAAAGTCTTTCGAGATTAGATTGGGTGAGGATAAGGGCACTGTAGTCATAGCAGGAGAAGTCGCAAAGTTCTATGCTTATTTAGCGATGCCGGCTCGCCTACCTTCGTAGTGAGCGGCGAGGATATACCTTTCTTTCTTCCTTGGGCCTTGAATTGTTTCTTCTGGTTTCCTTTTTCTGCACCTCAGCTGCTCTCAGAAAATGAGTATAATGCACAAAGTGGTCCAATCCTTCTGAAACGCCCACCATGCATCAGAATTTGTTTAGGGTATCGAAGCGGCGTGAGGGCATGTAAACTTAAAGGGAATTTCCACTGTGTGAGGGAAGCTGAGGGAAGTCTAAGGCTGAGTGAAAACGAAGGAGCTCAACTCGCCATTGTAAAAAAAAAAGAAAACTTTGAAAGCAGACTCTTCTTTATTCACTTGGTATGGATGTTTGACAGACTTTGGACACTGAAATAGGAATAAATTCCTGCCAAAAATTTCATTGGTTGAACTTCTAGCGTATCTGACGAAACTACTAACGACGTACTTTGTCAGAGTGCAAGTAGCATGGGATCATTTCCCGGGGCAAATGACTGATTTTATGGTCGTCGAAAGGTCAACGACAGGGATTCGAACATCGTATCATTGCGGTTACCACAACGGACTCGATCTCTCTCTCACTCCTCTCTTAACAGATCATCTGACAACTAACAGATAATTCTTAGCGAGAAAAGGGACCGAACATGATCCGCGAGGAGATCACACAAAGTGTGATGTTTGAATTCAAGTAAAACATCAAATTAAGCAGAACTTAGTAAAATCAAGATCAATGGAAAAATAATTAATTGAACTCAAGATGAGAAAAAAATGGAAGAAAATTAAAATCACAACTATTGAAGTTCTATCTTATTAAAATTACGTGGTACTTTTGTGTTCTGGTTTTCGGCGATGAATTTTTGGAGCCTCCAAGAATACAAACATCGAAAAAATTTTAAAAAATTAAAGATCAGCTTGTACCTTATGTTTCTTCACTGTTCTTCATATGATACTACGTTCTGATTTTTCAATTTTTTTTGATTATTTCTGATTTTTGTTCTTTTTATTGTTTTTTTTTCGGATTTTTTTCAAAAAATTTCTTCTTACAAAAGCAGTGTTTCAATCGAAAGGGTGCTCACCCGTCTCGCAAATTTCCTGTTTCCATCTGCTGTGAAAAGAGAAAGTTAACTGCTCACCTGATGGGCCATGTATTTCGATCGCACTTAGGTTGAAAGTGACGTTCAAGGGCAAATCTGGCCATTGCAGTGACTCGGAACAGCTGAGCCAGGACAGCTGATGTGCAAGTGAATTTCTAATTCTCCCAGACAGTAGTTTAATGCTGAGCAATTGACCGCGAAAGGCTTGGCTAGGTGATCGGTCTAGAAGAGATTTCATCAGGGGTTCAGCCCCTGTACCAACAACGTGGTGAGCACCACCACTTGGACTCTCACTCCCCCCCCCCACTATCCTACGTTCTTGCCTTAATTTCTAAGCATTGTGTAGCTTTGAAGACCAATTTTTCGTCTCGTGGGAGAGCAGCGTTAGCCTTTTCACAGGGCCTTGGTGGGCAAGCATCTGTGAATTCAGTGGAACAGAAATTTCCACAAAATAGGCTCGCAGGCATATGCAACTATATCAAAACCCTTTGGTCGTTTTTTTTTTGCAAAATTTCAACCTATGGCTTTTTGCCAAAGATTTTTGCAGAATGGCTACCAAGCGTTGGGCTTCAGCCAATTGTATACACTGTGTATAGCCTACAGCCTAATATTATATCATGGTTCTGCGAGTTTCACTAGCTGGGAAAGAGGTACTGGCAGCAGCAAGCTTGTACTAAACGCAGAATTTATTTGCTTTTTTCAAATTAAATAATAGGATTTCCGTTTTCGTATCCGGTGGCGAATATTCAGCGCGCTTTTTTCTGTCGAATACATTTTAGCCGCATACCGTCAGTGATGAATGGCTCTTCAGCAAATCCAGAAGGTCGACGAAAAGGTTTCCGTTTCTACGTTTTGGAGGCGCTTCATTAGCTAACCAGGGAACGGCTGCCAATTCTTGTACATAAGGTTGCTAAGCGGATTTGAAGGCAGGGTTCAACGGTGGCAAGACCTATTTTTTATAATTTTATTGTTCCATTCAGCACAAAAATTTCGTCGAGTGAGGATGAGGGGGGGGCTAAAGAGAGCTGAAGAGAGGGGGGGTGCAAAACTTTTGGAAAAGTGCGATCGCGAGGGTTAACCATGTCTGGCACCCGCCCCTGTTGCGCTGCTCCCTCGGTAGTTCAGTATTATGTTATCTTCAGGGCTCGGTGGCTAGTGATTCTCTAGAACTGGTGCCATTGAGTCTATTTGAATCTATCGGTGCAAATATGTTGCTTCCTTGAAAATTATTTGGTGCTAACTACTGGAGCCTTTATGGACTTCCATATTTAAATGTTTCTCTCTCAGGTAATTTGAGCTAAGCAAATTTTTGTGATGATCAACCGCCCTGAGGTGCGCCATGCATTCCCATTCCATCTGGATTACAGAGTCCTTTGGGCGCGCATATACCTTATATAACGTCTCTTTCGCTCGTATTAGAATGGTTTTTTTTTCTAAACAAGGCTGGAGCTATTTTACCGATTCCATAATATGTAATTGACAGGCTTAGTTGCTCTCGATTGTAAGTTGACGAAAAATTTCACGATAAGGTCGAATTTTGAAGAGGAGGAAGTTGAGTACGGGAAATGGTGACACAAGTTCAACGGGGCGAGTATGCCACCAGCTAACTAGCATGCCCATATTTGCGCCGCTCGCGCCGCGGCCGTACGGCTGACTCTAGCTGTTTTAGCATGAACAGCGTTGGTGTTTATGAGATCAACACCGACGAGACACGTGCAACGCATAAATCAACGCCCAAAATTGGCACCATTTCTTGGGTTCTGTGACGGTTATCCTGGCTTTTTTTCTTCCATGCACCGCTGACCCTTTTCCACCTTGGAATCGCTTGGCGAACTTGAGGTCAAGCGTGGAACCTCAGGCGTGAATCGCATTTTTTGCGTGCTCCATTCACCCACACTTCACGTGAGTGGGAAGATTCTGCTTCTCGCACTGTGGAAGCAGTAGCGTTTTCTCCCTGACGCCGGGCTACCTTCATACTTATACGCTCTTGAGAATCAGAATCCTTGCGAAAATTCAGTCGGAAGACGACAGGATTTTTACGAAAATATACAGGATTTTTTACTAGGCATTTATCGCGTTCAAAATTCGCTTGATAGTACCTACTTTGGTTTCAACCATGGTCGAGTGCTAGCTTTCATAAGTGCTTGAATACTGGATAGACTTTTGGGAATTTTATTTTTTGTGAAGATAAGAAAATTTTACAGGTCACAGAATACAGAATGCTTATTCTAGCTTGCTAGAGTTGTCAAGATTGCAGGAACTGCTGCCGAGCTATAAAAACGTAAAAGATACAGCATTTGCCCCTGTTCAGGCTTTCTGGGATGCGCCATGCATTCTGCTTCCATTTGTATTCGTTTGTTTTGAAATTATAATACAGCTTCAGCCACTGCACAAATTGTGTTTTTGTTGTCTTCTTGAAAAAGCGTAAACTAAGCATTACTATCGGTTAATAATCGATTACAGATAGGCAGTTCATAAAACGGGGAGAAACTTACAATTACCAACCATTTAATGTAATTTCTGAGCTTAACGGATTATATCACCTCTCAAGTATAAAAGTGCCATTTCAGATGGCGAAACCGAAGTCGATCTGCTGGTGCCGGTCGAGAGCGCTCTCAACAGCGATCCACGGGTATTTCGTGCCAAAGGCATCGACAGTTTACCGGCGATAGGAATTCAGGCAAGCACAGCTCATTTCCATTTGTTGTGAGCATGGGAATACCGTGAATTTGCCTTTTTGTTATTAGAATTAGAAATGCCTCTGAAATTCCTTTGAACAGCGGGTGTTTGCCTTTTCCATCTACCTCTCTCTATTTGTGTGCTAGCACTCAAATTGGGGAAGATGGTGTAGCGGCAGCGGCACTGTATATACTGCGCATGGTCGAGAGATCAACTTTGGCACGAGTTTTGTTCAGGCTAGTTAAGCGTTCCATGCCCACAGATAGCACCATACTCGCATGTAATGGTAAAAAAAAATACTTTTATGGCGATTGGCCTCCACACTTCTTATATGGCCCCTATCCAATACTTTAATACTCTACGGTTTCGGATGGAACAAAAGATTTTGTAGCGGATCTTGAAAGGAAATCGATCAACACCAGAAGCTTTTCTGTTTTTCTCTTTTCTTACGGCTAATAGAAATGAGTGTAGCGCCAGACGTAGAGAGTTTGTCTCTCGCTTGAATCGTCTTTAGATCGATATCATTGGTTCAGCCAACAAGCAATGTTTCCTACAGATTTTATGACTGCAGTGGTTCTATTTTGAAGTACCAAGGACTAATTTAAGCTTACATGTCATCATACTTACCAAATTCGCGTTTTAATGATCTCTCCGATTCTGGATAGGTAGCTAAGTGCATGGCTTATCCGCATCAATTAAACCATTACAGGGGACTTCACAAATCATTCTCAACCTTAAGCAGTCTTATTCTATCCCACTAATCGTAAGTTGCATTAAGTTAATAGTAGCTCCCAGTGCTCCCTTTATGCTTATGTTTTTTTACCACCAGCGGTCCATTGCGATCAGCTAATTGAAAGTACACAAAGGAATTATATCGCTGAATCAAGTAGTAGGCTCAACTACGCAGCACCAAAGATCGCTGTCTATAGATCAAGTTCTAAAACTTTCTGGAAGGTCTGGGGTGCTGATGCTGATAAGCAATGGTATATATACTATGAAAAGCTGAATTAGATGGAAACGGTGCCCCGGTAGCGTAGCATATAGCGCGCTTGCCCAGTAAGTGAGAGCTCTTGATTCGAATCCCGCTCAGGGCGAAGCTTTTGTTCACAATCCAGCATTCTTAATTTTTTCGAAGGTATTTGAGCTTGATGATGATGGCTTATAAGGGCTTTGATGACTGATGGAAAATCACTTGATGACCCAGATTGAAGTCGAACCTATAGGACTTAGTTCTACTCATGTATGGAAGCCTGCCTCAGGTATTGAGGGCGATGTACCACCACATAAGGCATTTGAGGCTTTCAAGGTTCATAAAAAATATAAAGCACTCGGCATTGATCAATGCAATTTGGGGGATGCGCCATGAATTCGATTCCTGTTCGTGCTCATAGCAACGAATCGCTACGGATCGATCAAATATTCCTTTTGATTACAAATTGCTACAAACAGCTAACCTGCTAATGGCTTACGGTAATCGGTCCATGTAAATTTTTTCATATTTCTCATTCAAAGGTATTACACTGCCGAATAAAAGAATCGGACCAGTGGAGAGGAGCTTGGGAGGGGTGCCTTGAACCACTGCTTTATGAACAACGGTGTCAAATAGTAAATTCGAAGCTCTGGGCTCTTACACGCTTGTCGCTTATTAGTAATTCGCTTCTTGTATTTCTAATTCGAATAAAAACAAAACAAAAATAAAAATAAGTCTAAATAATAAAATAAACAATAAACCCAAGTCTACGGTTAAAACCATAGTTGTGGACGGCGCCCCTCTTCAGGAGTCATTTATTTATTCGGCAGAAAGCTCATTAAGAAGAGAGAAGAGAAACGACCACGATGGGGCAATTCTGTTCTACTAACAGGTGATAATGGAATTTGCTAAAATATGGGCCGCAATGTGGGTCGGGGGGGGGCAGCCATAATAATGCAGGAGACTCACGAAAAAACTCAATTCCAGAACTAAGCTTTAGAGGAGAAGAGGGATTCTTAAGGTGCGTCAGCAATTCTTATTTTGTTAAGAATCAGACCCTCTCCGTTAGACCTAGTCCTAGTACGCCCCCCCCCGCTCCTCCATCCCCCGAGGGCACATTGCGCCATTTACGGTATTGGGTATCCTAACCAGGAAGGTCGTTCAGGGCGTGCCGCGCTTTCTCAAAGCGGTTGTTTCCATGGTATGGGGCCATGTGCATGAAACACAGAACTGTGGTTCATTTTTCTAAACGGCCCTCCCAATACTAAAAAGGACTGAAAACTGTTCCTTTCAGAACT
>KZ345155.1:141327-153039 GCA_002352805.1 Teladorsagia circumcincta
TGATTTTTGAAGATTGCTATTTTACCTGCCCTTTTCTCTACCCCTTTACAACAAAGGCTGCATGGTTAATGTCCCCCGGGTGGTGTGCTGATCTCTCAGCACTCTCTCCAAAGAGAAAGCATGCTTGATGGGGCCATACCAAGTTGGTCATTTGGGGCCGTATGGCCCGCCGGCGGGCCACGGCAGGAATTGGAGCCGAGTCTCCTTCGAATCTAGGCTTAGTCCTGAAACTGTGCGTTTCCGTAAATTGACGCAGTGTTCGGAGGTGTTCCCCAGAGCCACATTGCGCCTACGTTCAGTTTGGTCAGCTATGCGCCTGCATTTTTTCAGCGCTGAAGTAACAGTGCAGTACTGCTAGTTTGTGTACCTTGCAAAATGCCCGAAGGGTGAACTACTTGCAAAGAGCACCCGCGCAAGAACTGTAATAGACTTGACTTTGTACTTGGTGCCTCATAAGCTCGTAGGTGACGAGAGTGTGTGCTGGTATGCAAACTAGTTATATATTCGGGCTTTGATCGGGTTGGGTAACGTGGTTAATGAAAAACAACACAAAAGGGCTCTTCAAAACGGATTATTATACAAAAAACGAACCATTCCCCTTGTAAGTGGATTCAGCAGTAAAGGACCAAAGTCTGGAGGGCAAAAACGATAAAGCATCTGGCGTTAACCAATCCCGTGTTTGGGATACGCACCGCGTTCTACTTCCGTTTGTACATCCGTACTGGCAAATCGTCAGCGTTTTGTCCTTCCAGACAGGTCTGGTACCACTAACCAACCCCAAAGGATGGAAGGTTTGGTTAGGCTGGACGACGCACTACCCAGGACTGTTCCCGAGACTGTGCGTGCCAGTGCCACCGGCCATTACACCACTTCCGCACAAAATCTATTTTTTTTCAACCTGATGAACGTTTATTTTCAGCGAGGTGTCGAGATTGCAGTACCGTACCGACTGTACCTACCACGACGATTTTTCCCACAGTTCTCCTTATTGGCCTCAGTGAAGCCGATGGATCGACGTGGCGGTTATCTCTTCGCTATTGTCAATCCGTATGACACGCTGGTAGACGTCGGTGTACTGTTGGAGCCGGCAGGTTGGAATGCTCATTTATTTATTCATTTATTTAGTACGTCAGAAACGGCGTGCCGGTCTTTGACAAAGCAGAAAAAACCTAGAGGTTCATCACATCGACAGGTGCATCGGGAAGTTTACTAAGCAAATCTGTTCAATAAGATATTTTTTAGAAATTTCAGAGCTGCACCATTCTAAAGCGTCACAGGGTCAAAGCGAATGACGACGAAGACAGCTAAGTGCATAGAAATCTACAGATCAGGAATAGGTGCCAAGAAGTAGTCCCTCTTAGAGTGAGAAAGGACTCCAAGTCCTGTGGAGCGACACGTCGCGACTCGACACCACGAGGCAACAACGCTACAGCTTTGCCTTTTCTGCTGCCGTGTTGCCATCCTCATCAACCGCGACGTACGTGGAACGCACGACGTGCCCTCTCGCGTTTTCCCTCTCCTCGCAGCGCTGTGTCCCTTCGTTAACTTACGGCCAACCTTACAAGGGAACCTTTAGTTCCTTCAAACTTTAACTTTTTGCTGGTGTTTTTTGCTGTTTCTCTCCGGCACGAACCGTGCCTTCAAGTTTGCCACGAAAACCCCACGTCTTCCTCTTTGTGGAAAATGTTCAATGCAAAATTATGTTGATGTTTCTGCTATGCCAGCGATCCTCAATTTTATAAAACCTCTCATCATGAAGAGTTCAAAAAAATCCAGCAACCAGAGATATCGGTGATTTTCAGGATCCGGTCAGACGAACATCTCTCTAATCTACTCGTCCCGCCGCGACGCGACGTCACGAGCGATTGCCTCGTTCCTTGTGCCCGAGTTCGTGCAGCAGTGGACGCAAATCGCATTCGAAGTCACCAAAGACTCCGTTACTCTTTACTTCAAATGTATTCGATTTGCTGAAAGAGAAGTGAGTTTAAAATGAAAATTTGATCTTCCGTGCTTTCAGGGAGAGAAAAGTGAATCACCAAAGAAGTTCCTTTCACTTCATTAGTTTGCAAAGCTGTTGGCTCCGCAGCAGTGCAGCAATGGGACTCTAACTGAGTCTAATAGGATCTTTCTCGTGGGTTATGTGTCAGTCGATATGTGATTCCCCGATCAGAGAGTAACTCATTCACCTAGCCATCTGTACCCATACAAAATTTGTTCAAGCTTGCACTCACAGATTGCTGGCTCCTTCTCAATTTGCCATGATCAAAAGAGTATTTCTGTTGAAAGTCTCGATAGGAACCCTTGGTTTTGTGGTAGGAATATTGTTACTAGGTTTTGTTAGCAGTGCTTTTGATCTATCTAGCGAGTGGGTATGTTAGACTATTGTTCGGTCGCTGGAAAAAATAAATTTGCGAAATTACAGGCTCAACCCGGTAGCTAAATAGGAACCATAACCCATAGAAATTTCTCCTAGGGATTTTGGTAATTGGCCCTTCGCAACTTTTCCCATTCGCGAGGTTTCCAATTCTTCTAATAATACAGGAAGCTGCAGGTCGGTTGCGGAGTCTAGATTATGTACGGAACATTCTACATTCCGAAAAGGTCTCTTCCAGATGTTCACCAAAGCATCTCTTACGTGCTTTTTTTTATATTCGGCAGTTTTGAGCGATTCGTCGTAATGATGGTTAGCCTCTATGAAGAACTAATAACTGAAAACTTGAATAGCTGGAATCGGAGCCCTCCGACAAGTGCCATTCTCTTTGTTGGCAAAATCATAGTTACTAGATAATATCCTAACTCCTTCTTCGAATATGTGGATCGATCCATGAGCAATTCTCAACAGGAACGTCTTTTTATCACATGGTATACATTTTGCAACTAAATGGATAAAGTGGTAGTAGGCCAGCTCCTTCTCAAGATGAGCCATGTATTTCACCCGAAATCGCAAGCACTAATGCATTTTAGTAGGGTTCGATTTGCAGAGATCAATCCGAGTATCATATTTTCATCCCTGGGCAAGTTCAAAAGTGCTGTGATCCTGAAGTATTCAAGATTTGATTGACCAAATCGGATTTGGACTTGATCCTTATGAAGCTTGCGGTACCTCTGTTTACTGCGCTACCTCACTTCGGATGCGTTGCAGTTCTTCTCCTGAGATGAGTCACCCAAAAAAAGCACCTCTAGTTGCCGGAAGGCCTGGGACTAAGCCCAAGCCTAACAGGCTTTAGCTTAAGCTAGTGTGTAATCATAAGCCTAAGCCTCAGTTCGCGCGTAAGCCTAACCTTATGCTTCAATCATAGCGCCCGGACTGGTGAGATGACCTCAGCAGGAGAACTGAATGTCTCCCCCTTGCTTCCAGCAATTTTCTACATATTCGTCGGGGTCTTTTTGAATGAACTTACTTACTTCAACAAGTTAACGCTCTCAAGGAGCTATGAATGGGCAAACTTGCCCTCGGTTTCGCAGTTTTCCTTTCTGGTTGCTTTCTGGTCTAGTGTCCCTTTGCATAAGATAACTAGTTGGTTACGGGCGGAGGCAGAAGGCACCAACACACCTGCACGGTCCATGGGCCAAATGCCAGCCGTTCGAGCCTGTCCTTTCGGGCTGGCAATTTGCCAGAAGACGTGCACGATATGTTAATAATGCCGAGGCGATAAACGAGTGATACAGCGCCCACCTCCGCAACCCATTGCGCAGGTCACCAAGTGAACGGTTTTGAATATTAGTTGAATACGTGGCGTATCCGTGACCACTTCCAGGGAGGAATTCCTTAGTTCACTTGGTTTTCAATTGCTTTTTCATTTTCAGATAAGCGATCTTCCGCAACTGACCATGGAAGACGCTCACAAGCTCTATATAGGAAGTGCTGGACCGATTCTTGGATCCGGATTTGAGGTTCATTTTTATTCAAATTTTCAGCGGCTCGATGGCAGGCAGGCAGGAAGGACGTCAGGAACATGTCTTGACAAATTCGGAAGGGTTGTGTCATCGATGGATTTTTGAAAGAAATTAGACCTGGAACTCGGAAAATTTGCTTCGGAGGAAATGCTGATGTTTCTTAAACTCAGCTGCCAACGGTTTCCGTCACTAGTCTCGAATGGGTCGTACGAAGTTCTTTTGTCGCAGTCGCTCCCTCCTCTTACAGCCCACATCACTCAGTCACTTGGGCGCGTCCCACTCACCCATTCCTGCTGCTTTTCCTCCTTCCTCCTATTTTTCCTTCTCTGATTCATCCATTTTGATGGATTTTGCAATTTCGAAGGCTCTCTACAGGATTTCCATTCCTTCAGTAGGCCATTAGCTTCTCAGTTATCTGTGAACCTTGATCTTCGTTTAACTTCTTTTTTAACTATTATATATTCGGAAAGTAAATGACACTTTGTATTAGACAGCCCATTTTATCGCTCTGAACTGCAGTTGAAATATTTTAATCCCTTTTATCGCTATGGCTTAAAAACTGTCGGGCTAGACTGAGCCCTACCAGCGGGTCCTTCCAGAGACGCTTGAGGTTCGTTTCTGAATCTCTTTCGAATAGTTCACCCGCGAGCGCTGCCTCTTCCGACCTTTCTTGCTACGCACTCTATTCACCTATTTCCACATATCTTCCAAATAATGCGCTGTCGATCCCATACAATGGGATTCTCCCAGGAAACAAAAAAGATCCACTACTTCCCTTTCGTCAGGAATTGCTCAACGAATGCTTGGCCGTGACCGTGAAGCTTGGACCGCATGGTTCATTTGGGTTGAAGAGTTCCGCTTTTAATCCTATTTTGAAAGAGTTACTAGCTTAACCAACAGCGGAAAAGTTGCCTGGACGTGGAAAAGCAAAGGAAACGAAAGCAGTGTTATCCCCTGTGATGGATCATTAAGAGTTTCAAAATACATCTTGGACCTTTGGGGAAGTCATGGTCGGAAACTGGGCAAAACTTTCGAGCGGACAGAATTTGTCATTTCTTGATTGTTTCTAAATGTAGCTATATTGTGACTCTAGTATTAAAAGTTTTCAACCCTGTCCCGTCTTTTTTAAGAGTCTGATGGAAATTGAGGGCTTTTTACTTCTCTCTCCCTCCACGTCCCTTACCACTGAAATGGAAGGTGAGGGGTCGTGTTGTGGTGATGGAGCTGAGGGGGGAGGGAGTGGTGGTTATTGCTTATATCTTTGTGTCATGGTGTATTCATTGATCAGCAGTTGGAGCTGTAATTACAAAAGCCCCATGTGTATTTTCGAGTCATTTTAGATCATACCCTGTTTGAAGCCATCATTAAAAAGTTTTTGCATAACAGTGCTGGTTTTTTTTTTCGCTTCTTTTGTTGATGAGGAAACTATTCGGTAGAAATTCAAGGAAATCTGTGTGCTCGTGAAAATCTCTGACGGCTAACTGTCTTCCGGGAGCCCACCATAAAACTGCATAAAGTTGAGAAAAATCTTCCCAACACGGCACTCTCCAAATGTTATGGTCCGTAAGCAGTGTCTCTCTTCCCGTACGATTTTTTTGCAGCTACTCTCTCACGTTCCGTCCGCTCTCCTCGTAGCGGAGCTGTTCATAAATGCAGAATTCCGTAGTGGCATCTATGCCGTTTATTGTAGTTCTGACCAGTACAGTTATGCTTACTCTCCACTTCTGCTCTTATTAGCAGGTCAGTGTTCAGGAATCATTATGAAGGGGCAGGTCCTCGTATGTTCCATCATACAGGAAGCTGCGTCCAGTGGATTCATTGCCTTCAAATTTACTCACTGAGTACTCTCTTCTGTCTTCCTTCTTCGAAACTGATCCTAGGAATCGGAACAGGAAGTACCGCGTTCTCTAGCTTTAGCTTTAGCTGCTCCTCGTTTCTTTAGACAAGGGCACCTCTTTACGCCGTACTACCCAGTACAGATGAAAGCTCTGAGAAGTGGCCACGAGGCACTCCGCAGCTTTGCATTCAACTAATTAGTACTAGGTTAGTCTGGAAGGATATGCACACTAGTACACAAACGAACAGTCCCACATTGGCGTCTCCCCTAGTAATTGACTGGACCAAATCACGCCTAAGTGGCACTACAATTCTCGCTGGAGTCGGAATGCTAGGCAAATGAAATTGTTCAATAACGGATAATTCAGCTTCTATGCCCTCTATCCTAGTTTTACACATGCTGTCGTACTTCTAGTTGAAGAGAAACTCGTCGCGCTGGTATCTTTAGGGAAAAAAAAATACTAACTTCACTAGGTGTTTTGAGTTTCCATCCTGTGACGTGCACCACTCAGGGCAGCCAAGCCTTCCATCCATCAGGAGTGGGTCGATTGGTTTCAGATTTGTCTGGGAGAATAAAAACACTTGCTTGTTTGTAGACCCCCACTCATTGTATAAGCGAAGAGGCTTTTTAGTGGTACTCCAATTCCGAATAGAGGTAGAGTTCGTGGCGCATTTCAAAAACGGATTGTTCGATGCCCAGTACTTAATCCCTTTATACGTTATGTGTATCCATAACCCTGACCGCAGTGTGTGGATCTCGTGGTCATCGGGCGCGGTTTTTCTTTTTGGCAGAAGTGACCACAGCTTAACACCAGTTCCTCTATCGTTGAGAGGGAGCGCTGCTTTCTGCATTATGGTGTTAGATATCTGATCAAGAATCAACTCTATTTATGTATCACCTTACCTTCCAAGGACCATCTTCGAGGCGAATATTCCGACACAGTTCTTCTGTTGGTGCTGTTACGTCACATACATATAAAGCGTTTTTGCACTAGTGTTTACCTTCTAAATCTATCCTGTTCTTCTCATATATGCCCCAAAATTGGCCACTGTTAGGATTTTACTAGAATGAGCTCTATAAATTGTTCCAATTGCGGTCACCAGCTAGACGTCGATTGCCCTCAATTCGAATTTGTCGACGGAAACTAACGCCGTACGTTCGGAGTGCTTCAAAAGTGCACACCACATTAGCGGTCATCGTCGGAATACAACAACATTTATTAGACAATGGCCGACGTGAGAACGATCGTCTCTTCCTTCATAACACCTTGGCATTGGTGTTAAACTAACTGAGATCTCTTGGAGTAATCAGTTTGGTTTTGGGATGCGCCATGCATTCAGCATTCCGGGAACGTTTTGAGATACTCATTCCATACTTCGGTTACGAACGATTATTTCGATAAGTGACTTAAACAGAAGAGTTTATTCGCAGACTCAGTAGAGATGGAAGCTCTGTAGGGTTGGGCTGGGCGAGATCTGTTCTTGAAATCGAACCCTCGCACCATGTGGTGTGCGTTGCCAGAAAGCACAGAACAAAAACGTCACTTGGGCAGATTAAAATGGCTACGGTAGAATTTCTAGTAGCAGTAGTAGGGACAAATACGACACCATCTGATTACTGGGAACCCCTCAGAAGGCCGGCTGACCCTCTTTCAAAGCACTTCCAACTTAACCATTTGTGATACAGGTGATCAATTTCGGCCTTCTGATTCTAAAACACTTGAGCGGCTACCGTAACCGACTAGCGGCTACCTAAAGTAACGTCAAGCGCTCACATCACCCAAAAGCCACAGACCCATCTCTTCAGAATACGTCTGTAGGTTGTAGGGTTTGACGTATAGGGTAATCCTATTCCTAATAGAGCGATTCAGCGAGAAGTTCGAGCATTTTTCTTTGCTAGTGTCTACTACTATATGGGTTCTATAGCCACATATTTTTGTTCCCCTCGAAACAAACATAAGGAAAGAGTAATGGAAGCCCAGAAAATGCTCCAACTTTTCACGATTGATTGAAAAAATTCATTTTTTCTCGCTGTGACAAATGAGATGACATTCATCACTATCGTTCTGCCAATGCGTTTTTTTTTTTGCAACATTCTGATTTTTTCTACGATAGCCAGATTACTAATGGCTTCACCGAGCTGAGCAACCTTTCGCATTGAGGAGAATGTGGCTCGGCCCTCTCCTCCAGGTTCATCCAACGCTACCTTCACAGCATTGACGTCGTGTAATTCTGCGCGTGACTGGTCATCACGGAGTTAACGGCATTTCAGTAGGGTCCATCCGCGGGGTGAATGAGTGCACTGCGAGGTTTTGAACCTTCAAACTTTCAATGTTTTGCTTTTAGGTACGCAGATCCCTAGATCCGTCAATTTTCATCTCGTTTTTCTTCTGTGCTCGTAGTAGGCACTGGCTAAATGTCCTTCGAAGAACCCACCAAGATCTTCCGGATACAAGTAGAATGCATGGCGCATCCCAAAACTCAATCACTAGCGTTGAATACTTTCTCCTTCATATGCCTGCTTGCCAGTTGTTTACTTCTTATTGATAGTGATACTTGGATTTCTACAGAACAAAATTCTTAGCGCATTCTGTTACACTACCTTTCTGCAGCTAGTAATCACATTGACCCTGCGGCCATCATTGTTGCCCTCTCAAGCCTATTCTCAGCAACAGAGAATAGATGAATGGGGCTAAGTATTGAGATCACTAAAATCCAAAGAACTATCTTAACGCTAACTGGCCTTTCCACTGCGTGGGGGGGGGTAATAGGAGGGGGAGGGGAAGGAGAAGTCATGGTGGCAGCTTAAGGTCAAACCAGAGTTTTCATGTATGCAAAGTTGCTCTTCCTTGCAAGAAACCCACATTTTTTTGCTCAACCATACGAGGGTTACTGAACTCCACTTTTTATGCTCCATCTCTTTTCCTTGGAAGGTACATTCCGAGATTACATTACTGTTAGAATCCCCTTCAGTTCTGAGTAGGTTGGTCCACACACGAAGAGCTGGTGCCACTTTTTCGGCTCCAGGGATCATGGCAGAAGCACTTATGTTTCTGTCCCATTCGAAATGCTAGCCCCTAGATTAATGTCATTCTGATGTCTACGTCTTTCTGATCTCCATTCTAGCTAGTTCTCTCGTCGTGGGTGTCTCTCACTTTGACAGGTTCTCTCTTCTATCCCATGGGCCGTACAAGGCCTGACCAAACCGTTAGGTGGTAGCCTTATACCAAACGTTTACAACGTCTCATTTGCTTCAGTCTCCATTGCTGGGTCAAGTGGAGCCTACAGTTTTTAACTGAGCTCCAGGAGCTCCAGTAGTCGCATCCTTCGTGAGATTTGCTTTTGACCTTACCCCATCTTCTACAAGCCCTCTTTTGCTGCCATTCCAGTGCTCTTTCTTCATTCAGCAGGATGATTCCCAAATTGTCTAATGTGCCAATGTTCCTCACTGAAGGGCTGATTGTGCCATTAAGGTCCAGGAAAAGCCTCGTAAACTTCTTTTAGGATGTGTCACTTTCCTAATGAGGCGAGGTGTTTTTATTGCAACGATGGAAAAAGCTCACACACAGCTCTGTCCACTCGTCGCTTGCCAGCTGGGTGGTTTTTGTTCGGTTCCGGCGAATTTGCTTTTTTTTCGATAGTCCTCATTTCTCCGTACAGGGTCTGAAACTGGACGCTAGTTACTAGGAAGTTGGCAATAAGCCAAAACATCAGCGCCACTTGTTTATGGATCATTGAAAAATAGCCAATAAACATTTCCTCGGCGACCAAAAAGCGATTTTTCGTCCAGATCTTTTCATTTTTTCAGAGCACTCGATCGGATTTCATCGATTAATCTGCTGAGAGCTGATCCTTGGCAGTTTCCCCTTATTCCATTTAGTTGATCAATAATGCTTATTTCTATGGAAACCTTTTCAATTGTCCATTGATGCCTTTCATTGGTATATCTCACAGTTATTTGTCTCCAATCTGCCAGTGATTTTGAAGATTTAGCGGATTCGTGGCGCATCCAAAAAGGGCACTTTGTGGTTCGAACCTTTCGATTATCTTTGGTTGTACGGGAAGAACTTGGACTCGGTAGTTCTGAGATTGTCCTGAACCCGAGAGCGGAACTAACCCGTAGTATCATTCAATTTATCATCTAAAGGCTATGTCCGTCAGCTGTGGTGGTCCAGTACTTCCCGCGCTCCGCCTCTCCACTTTCACAATCGAGTTGTTTTCCCGATTCGATGTCCTCACATCGCATTCATAATAGTTTATTCCTTGGCCAAATAAATTCATCGACTCTTAATCTTTCCAGTCCTGAATCAATTTGTTATTTTGGGCGTAACTGCACTTTTTATTGCAAGATGCGTTCTCTTGTTCTCCAGGTCAACTTGTTTCAGTCAGCTTTGCAATTCCGCTAGATTCCTCATCGTCTAACTTCTGTTTTCAAGGCGTCGCAACCAGGGTGAGCCGTCCGTTCGCTCTACTTGAACCAGGGGATCGCATTTGTAGTTTCGGAAAGGGGTTGCATTTAGGGGTTGAGTAGGGTTGAGTAAGGATGTCTTAGTGAGAACAGCGGTTAATGGAGGTCGGTAAAGGTATGGCATTTGGACGGGTTTTTTTTTGACTGAAACTTTTACGAAGGTAGTGAGAATCAGGCAAAATTGGTGGACTTGTCGCTTCATGATACCAATTTACCCTACCCTCACCCTTTTTCCTCACTCGTATTCGACTGCCGTTTTGAAGAAAAAGTGCTCGGAGTTGAGCTGTACTGGTACTGGTTTCATAATCAAATACTGTAGAAACAACCGTGATGGTGAAGGTGGTGATCGGGGACAGGGAAGGGGGAGCCTTCTAAAACTGATGTGATGGAGAGTCGCATCGAGACCTCCTTTAAGGAGGGGAGGGGGTCGCAAAATCCCCAAAAAGTTCGAACGAGACGTTCGACCCTTTTCGAAACCTCTGGGTTAGTTCTGAACGCAAAAATACCCCCATTCGGTTGAGGATTCAGTCACTCTGCCACAAAAGGCAGTCCATTCTTGCTTGCTAGCCCTTCCCCAACCCTGGTTTGTTCGCTCAGGTCGCTAACCAAGACTGATAGAGGGTGGAATGCTCGTGTTTCGTCCACTGCTCCTGAACCACGCGTCTCACCTCTTTTCAGACTGCCAAAGACAAAACTTTGCAGACAACGGCCCGTATGTTCGGTTTAGTATTCCGATCCTTCATAGGATATCCGAGAGATCCAGACAGACCTCCGGCCCAAGTGCACTGGTAATGTTCTCTGATGCTCCCTCTAGTAACTGGAAATAGTAAGACTTCTAGGGGCTATTAGAGTCAGCAAGGAGAACGCGCATGTGAAGGACATCGCCAAAGTAAGTATAGTTTTTTGTGTTTATCGGCGTTGATGATTGCGACGGATCTGATGAGATGGTGTTCAATTTTGCCCCGGCATGTTATCATTCATAGGCTTGCTGGCTGGCCGATAAATGCTAACGGCCATCGCTCGAACGACTTGCCATTCAACACTCTCGACATAAGAACTTCTTCGGCCGTACACACCTACGAATGCGATGTGAGAATGATATAAAAATGAAGCGTGCAGTAGCACTTTCGCAAGCTATTCCCTGCCTCTGTTTTGACGTGGTTTATGGGCGATTTTCCCATTTTCAACAGTCAGATTTTTCCTTCTCCTCCTCACCGCGCGACGACATTTTGGGAAAAAAAATTTCAAGCAGGGTGTGTCTATCAGTTTCAAAGTCGAACACTTTAGGAGCTTTCATGTGGTGTAGGGATGGTGGGGAGGAGGTCGTATCTGATTCCTTCAGGATAGGTTCGCCTGGGCAGGACAGGTGGAAGGTCCTCTAGTGTGCTCACTGACCGCGCTATGGTATTCTGTATAATCGAAGTAGCGGCAAAGAATGATAATTAGATCGCTATTTATCCTACAAATGAAAACACTGAAGGTGAGGATGGGGGGGGGGGGGGGTGGGGAAA
>KZ345155.1:153139-175409 GCA_002352805.1 Teladorsagia circumcincta
CGCTATTTATCCTACAAATGAAAACACTGAAGGTGAGGATGGGGGGGGGGGGGTTTGGCAAAGAGGTAGTTCAACTTTCGTTTCGCCCAACCTCTCATCTTGATCAGTTTTAC
This sequence comes from Teladorsagia circumcincta, assembly GCA_002352805.1. Taxonomy (NCBI): domain Eukaryota; kingdom Metazoa; phylum Nematoda; class Chromadorea; order Rhabditida; family Trichostrongylidae; genus Teladorsagia; species Teladorsagia circumcincta. The sequence goes on from KZ345155.1 coordinate 153,253, forward strand.
ATTCATTCAAAACATTGTCACGTAGGTAATCTCACACACCATCCCTCCCGAGGATTTCCCCGGAAGTGTCTCCAATGTTTGAATTGTACATTTTTTTCTTTTTTTCTGTGGAAATTTTAAGGGCATAGACGTTACACCTCTGAAGATCTTCCAAGTAACTAGGTAGTGTCATGCATCCCATGATAATTGCAGTTTGCTTAACAGTATCTTTGAGTAACGTTGTAATCGCGAATTAGTGGCCACAAATTGATATTAAGCCTAAGATTCGAAGTAATGTTTCAATTTCCCCCAATGCGGCCGTTTTCCTTCCAAATCCACGAAGTTCACTCCCGAAAGCGCATTTTACGATTGAATAGCTAGGGGTTATTGCATTTGAAAATGAGCATATCTGTAACAGTTGGTCCACCAACCAAAAACTGCTAACAGTCTTCGAATCCGCATGTGAAACGGCGCATGGGCAGGTTTTATGCTCTGTCTTGATGGATTCTCAATGACTAGCCTCCTTGATGGTCCGGTAGACTAAGGCAAGGGAACGATACTCACCAATGAGATTCCTCCAGGAGCAGAGCATAAACCCCTCCCATACGATCTGCGCTTCGGGCAATGTCAGACTTTACGAATCACTGGATCAGAGCGTTGCGTCAGCGAATCGAACTATGTACCAGCGAATGGAACTGTGTACCAGCGACTCAATAGTGGCGGGACCCAACGTTTGAAGGAAGTCCCGCCACTTTCAAACAGCGTCACTGCACAGTAAATTCAGTTTGAAATTGGCGGGGCTTCCTTTAATCGTTGGGTCCCGCCACTATTGAGTCGCTGGTACATATTTCGACTCGCTGGAACATAGTTGGATTTGCTGGTGCAAGTTCGATTCGCTGGTGCAACGTTCGATTCGCTGGCGCAACGGATTCGCAAAATCTGACATCGCCCTTCTAAGGAATTCTAGTTTTTTTGTGCTTCCTTTTATGACTGTCGGACCATTCATCATGAGGGCATACCTTTCCTCATTTGTGAGCGCAACAACTTCTGCCTGTGGTAAACGCAAGATGGGTCTTCGGAAGGTATCATAGACTCTTACTGAAGTTGCTTTACTCTTCACCTCAGGTTCAGCGATAGCAGTCGGTTTTGCTCTCAATTGACCGAACTCTTTTCTAAATCTCTTCTCATAACACCACTCCCAAGAGAACAATCCCTTTGAAGCGATCACACCTAAATACAACCTTCCATTGGTGTTTGCTTGCCTCGACTGTAGTTCTTCCATGAACCTCTGTGTGGCTATTTATATTTTGTTACGGCGGTTGTTCTGACTCTGCACTGGTGAAATGGTAAAAAGATTCCAGTTGAATGAGTTTCTTCTCGATAGTACAACGATGGCATAGCGTATCTCTTTGCAAGCAGGGACAATCGTCCACTGCGCCAACAGGTTCTTCGAAGCACGGGTTGCGATCACACCCTGAGAGCAATTTCGCCTTAAAAGAAGTAGTAGGGTTCACAAGCTTAGAACTCGTGGCACTGTCACGACACGAAAGTGCGAACAGGTGGATTTGCCTTTATCGCTGCGACTACTGCAATTTTCACTCGTTCACAGAATAAGCGGTGTCTGCGCCCTCTCTCGTGACGTGCTCTCTCGCGTATTCCCTCTCTTCGCAGCGTTATGTCTCTCCGTCGCACCACAATTGACTTTACAAGAAACCAAAGTCTCAGTTTTTATATGATCCTTCTTGCATTTCTCCTCACTGACGGTCCGCTTAGCACGTCTTCCATCATTTTTAAACGGAATAACACACCCATTCGATTACGACCCGTGCCTTTGCCGTTATTTGACCCTCGCGAGATTTTGTCAACGGTTAATATCATAAAATTACCCGTCGCTGCTCGATCCCCGCAATTAACAAAGTAGATGTGAAGGATACGTAGAATGTGTTTTCCACACCTTAAAATTGGGATCATTTATTATTCCTAGCCACTCAATTGAAATATGGCTGCAGCTGTTTCATGAGTTTTTCGTAACAGTGTAACTGAAAGTCGAAAAAAGGATAACGCGTTCGTCAAGACTTTTTTGGGGTGCGCTATGCATTCTCCTTTTGCTTGGAATCGTTGTGGCATTTTGAATGCAGTTCAGCTCATGCGATGGCTTGCTAGGATCGGCCAGCGTACTATAGTTCATATTTAGTTACAAGTGCCTAACTGCAGCGTGAAGAATTCAGATGACCTTGACCTTTGGATCCGATTGACCCCTGAATCGTGGACTTGTTCAGGAGAAGCATAATGATGCAAGCGCCCAAGATTCCTGATTGTGTAGATAGCCAAGAGTGATAATTTCCGCTCGGATAGCGTTTTGCTCGAAGAGCGGATGTGGTGTAGTGGCAAGTGGCGTTGCTTACAACGCGGCGGTCCAGGGATCAAATTCTGGGTCGCGCGTCGCCCGGGCCAATTAAGCCTTCCATCCCTCCGAGGTACCTTAATTGGCATCGGACTTGTCTGGGAGGGTAAAAACACTGCCTTGTTCATTGGCTGGCCCCTGCAAGTCATTGCATACGCCAAATCGCATTCATATTGTCACTACAAATGTATAAATGTATCCTTTATCCTTTAATTTCATGGAAGTGGTTCAGTATATAGCGTTATGGTTACACCGTGCATGGTCCGGGAACCAAACCCCGGATCGTCCGCCATCTAGGCCAGCGAGCGTTCCCGTTCTCTTGGTTTGGCTTATTACTACCGCACTCCTCCAGGGGGGGGGGGTGAAAACAGTGATGTGTCCATCGGGTGCACCCTTGGGAGACACTGTACGCCATGACGCCTTTAATAGTATGGTTCTGAACGAAAGTGGAATGCCTGGCGCATCTCTAAGATGAATGACTGTGACTGTACCGCTCTTTACTGAAAAGCCCCAATCGCCTCATATCAGATTGCTCAACACATCCCTCTCTGGATATTTCCAGTGACTTTACGGGCACAGCAAGCAGACGGCAACGGCTAAAGCTTGAGAACTCCTTTTTCCATGAAAGTTCGACGGAAATCTGGAACGGAACTCAGAAGAAGTTTGGAGCGAGTTACAACAGTGCTCATTTATGACTCCATTTTCATGCTCCTAAAAACGCTCCGCTTCAAACCACTACGCGCACTTATCGTCGAAATGGATTATGCTCGATTTCGCAAATCGCTCTCTGACACTCATTGTCGAGTACTGTCACTTGGCTTTGTAGGTCGCTAAGGTCCCTCAAAATTCCTCCACCGGATAATATTGATTCCCCTTATCAATCAGCCGATCAGCACTGTTCATCATCAGCGACAGCTTAGTAATGTCGAGACTTTTCATGCGCAATTGATGAACATCTGGTCGTTCGTCGCTTGTGACTCAATCCATAAATAACGTTCTTAAGCGAACGATAAAGAGCATAGAGGTGATTTAGAGGGAGGACTCGCTCGATGTTTATACACAATCTGCGAAAAATCCGAGAATTCCAGGATTCAAAGTCCACGCGCAATACCGTGTCCATATCCTTCATGCACGCTCTTCACGCATAGCATTGCTAAAAAACTTGATTAAGAGTGATCATGGGCTGTGAACTGAAGAAGTATTCAAACGTATTAATCCATCAACCTCGTCTGGTGATAAATGGCTAAGATGCTATGGATAAAATCGTCGGAAAGCTCTTATGAACGAGCGCAGTTAGAAAGCCTTTTTCCACCCATCTCAGATAAGCCTGTGATTCCCCGAATTCAGAAATGTAAAAACTGGCTTGCGAAATCAATGGGAACAAATGAATGTGGCAATCGCAGTAATGATAAACTCATGTGGGTCAAGTGGTATAGATTTGGACTCTTAACGACCGCCCAAAGTTCCTAATTGATTTGCCATTAACCACCAAGGTCCCGCAGATCATGAGCTGCTTTCTCAATTTTTTTTTGAAGCAAGCGCATGAAACATAGAACTGTGCTTAATTTTCTTCTGAGCGGCCTTCTGAATCCCAAAAAAGAGATAAAAAGATGGTCCATGGTTCAATTCCCCGTGGCGGCAAATTTTCGCATTCTCGGCTGCCGCTTGCATGATGTCGCAAAATCATACCCATAGTTAGTAATGGATGCCATATTACCATCTTGACCATCAGTAACCCATAGGAGACGGCTTCTGCAAACACCTGGAGCCAAAAATTCGATTGTGTTTATTTGTGGCGCTTGGGCTGTTTGAACACCTTTCTAGGCATTCAGAGAACCGCTCAGGTAAAAGTAAGCCATAGGTCTGTGGTCTATGCTTGTACTCGTACGCCATGCAAAAAAAAACTGTTTTTGAAAAGTGAGGCATAACCTGTAAGACTTTCCTGGTTAGGTGATACGTGCACTGCATCTCCTAGTGATAACGCCACCCACAAAGCGTATTCTCTACAATTGGAATCTCTACACTGAACGACAAACAAATGTGTGACGCATCCCCAAAGCAATCAAAGCGGAACGCTTTATCGCTTATCCCTATCCACGGACATAATTCTACACGGTCATGCATTCATTTCCAGTAAAGCTCCACCAATCGCCCTTTAATAAATCAGATGTCCTCTGCGCCATTCACATCTCGAAGTTCTTCGAATTACCGAAAAGATTCTTCTTAATAAGTCCTATATGGCACGGTAGTAAAAAAAAGGGCGCCGCCACTACACGCATGATCCAGAAATCAAATCCCGGATCAGTTCTGGTCCCACCAACTAAGGGCTGGGTGTTACCCTTCCCCTAGGGGTGTACCATTCCTCCGATGCTCTCCTAAGACTGATGAAGATAGGGGTGCTCCATGGGACCCACCACGCTGCGTTTCCACGCTATCGACTGTTTGGGTGGCGCGTCCCCTTACAGTGAATAGAGTGCTCCAACGGCAGAGAGCCCCTGCAACATCAACCGTTTCGTTTCTACCTGAATTCGGTCCTTCGAACCACCACAATTCAATGCTCCCGCCTGCATTTTGTCGCCTAAACAGTGTCTCATGACTGCTGTGATCTCACACATCAAAACTTTACCCACACTGTAATTGGCTATTCTCCCACTCTCCTGAATTGTCTTCATTTCCCCTGGTTCCTTATCTCTCGCGGCACCGTTAGAAGCTACTGTCGGCGCCATTCTTTTCTTCGCTCTAGGCATTGGCGGCAGGACAGCTGGAGAATGTTCAAGTAATCCATGAACCAACCATTTGATGGCGTGTTCCCAGCGAAACCCTGCCCTCTACTCGCTCACGCTGAGAGAGTACATTATTGAGGTAAGGACACTTTACCCCTGGGGAAGGACTGCACACGGCCCTCAGTCTGCTGCCTTTTATGGTCGGCCAATTCATGAAGTACTCGTTCGGAATGAAGCTGCTACTCCTCCATGGGAAGATAAGCTTTCTCATGTGAATGCATAGTGGAACAAATCGCAACAATTTCTAATAAAAACTGTGCGCTAATTGTAAGTGGCTTTACCCTTAACCGTAGATCATTTGTGTTGAAATGAGATCTGGCTGCAGACCTTCCTCATCGTTCCCTGCTTGAACCATGCTTCAGGTCAGCACTTGAGAGCTGGAGAGGGCATCGTATTGTGATTATCCAACAACTGTTCATGAACTTCTTTTGCTCCGAATCTCTGCAGAACACCAACCCATCGATTTCACGGGGAGTACATATTTGATAACACTGGCTCGGTTCAATTAGTCATTTAATCGTTTACTAACTTATTTATTCACTTATTTATTCATTTATCTGTTTTTTTTCATGCTCCCAAGGGTGTTACTATATCGACTTGAATGGGCGATGAAATAGCAGTTGAATCCATTTGGGAAAAGGGGGCAAGAGCACGATCAAATGCGGATTTTACGATGAGGGCAGCCCATTGGAAATTATGTTAGAGATGTTCAGTGATGCATGAAAGAAGAAAAGACATGAAAAGAATGGCCTGTAATCCTGGGGACGGGACCCGTTTTTTTCGCATTGGTGCAGCTCTTATCGGTGCTCCTCTCTACGCTAGCGCTATCTCTGCTTGTGGGCTGGAGTCTCAGATACGTGAGACACTAGAGGTGGGCGTATCGGGCAACTGGGTCGCGAGGAAGGCCATACTTGATCGCCGGAGGCATATCTTGCAATGCAAATTCCGTGTTGGTCCACAGCCTTAGGAAGTAAGCCTGTCTCTCCACTATATAAATTTCCCCTTCATCGACCTTCGTTCTTATAGTGGAGTTCTTTTTGGGAAAAGCCAAAAGAAACAAATGATACGCATTGCGCAACTATAGACTGGTACGTAATTGTAACACGCAATATGAGACCGTAGTTATTCCAGAAAGCTAGACGACGAAGGTCCCTTCCATACACGCTCAACTGTCCATTGTGTCACGATAGAGAGGAACAAATTACTGTTTTGAAGGTGTAATGATACTCATGGAAGATAAGAAAACAGGGAATTCTTTAAGGAACAAATTAGGAGAAATTCGAAAAATTTACAAGCTCTGCCGTAGTAGCTCTTATACATATCCAGATTTTCCTCTTTTTCCCCTCCTACTCCCAGCACCGTTAGAGGTGAATTTCCTTGAAATTTTTTTCACGCAGTACCAGGTTCAGCAATAGGGGCACAACTCTGAATGCTCCCAGTAGGATTAGGTATGGTGTCGCGGATGATTTCCAAATACGGTCCTCCTAACACATTTCAAAGCGATAGTGTTCGGCGGAGTTCGTTGACCCTGGTGCTACGTGACACACTTCGAGCCCTCCAGCAGTATGAGCTACCCTATTGCAAACCTCGAATACGACCCCCTTTTTCGGGGACACAATGGCACTCTCACAAATACGATCTCCTCCTTCCGAATACGTAAATACGACCCCTCAAACCTTCCCCCCCCCCTCCCTCCCGCCCTTCGGCGACAAACACTTGACCTGTCTCCGGGGAGGGGGGTGTTGTAGGAGGAGGTGGTGTCGTTCCCAATATTGGCCCAAAGCGATGGCTGATGGCGCTCACGCAAGGGCTAGTGGCGCAGAGATTGTCTGCAGCTGCCAAAACGTCCTCTGAGGAGACGCGTACTCCAACGGTTGTACGGATTTGCAGGAAACATTGTACGTGATCACACAATATGTTGTTGGACACGAAATAACTCTCCGCTAATGAAGTAACGATAAATATATGTGATTTGTGATTAATTTTGATGCAATCTGTATGTGTTGCGAGTGGTGCTGTATGAATGGTGTAATGCGGAGAAGAACACATTCAGTTGTGGTATGAGCAGTAATAAAATCACCACATTCTTCATTCCTCAGGCCACGCTTTTCCATGGCTGCTTCACTATTATCGTCTTATTGCTCTGTATGATTATACCAGATTAGTCCCCCGTCAACCGCCGGGACCTCTCTTTCTTGCGCTACCTCCTTCGCGTGTATAAACAAAGGTGTTTCATATAGTAAAGAGCATCATTATGCCATGTGATGACGTTAAACGGGATTCCAATACTTAGTTTTACTTGAAAGTGTTAGGGATGGATTCCTTCTCTCCTCCCCTCTTACCCTTCACTACCCTCCAGCTGCTACGGCAGTTCCATGTAGAATGAATGGAAGTGTGTTCAGTAGATGTTTATGTAGCCGTTGGGTGATATCACAATCAGCCATAGCAAAACATCGAGAGCTCAAGCCTTGCGAGCTAACCGATTGTGCTAGCGGTCTGTTTACCATGAACTTCTTATCACTCACTTCATTTTGCGGACGGACAGACAGACATACATACATACATACATACATACATACATACAGACATACAAACCGACACACCAAGTTAGCGGTTTATAAAATAGAAGGATACTGCATAGCGAAATTCATTCCCCACCAATTCTTCTATAAAGTTTCCTGGGAATTTTCGTCGTTTGGTTAAAATTCAAAGTATTTTTTTTCGAGAACCAACAGGAAATCCGGTTTTTTAACATATCCGTGACTGAATTGTTGAGAATAAAAGGAGGAAGTACGCGGCGTTGACTGATCTCTTTTTGGAATACGTCAGGCATTTCACTTCCATTCAGAATCGTACGACCACTTGGGAAGCGGTTTGGCCTATACAGTTATTTGCGGTGCCACCTGATGTATAAGGCAATATTTTCATTCTCCTAGAAATTCTGTTAACGGTGATGGGAATATGGTCAAAATGGTGGGAGCCTTGGCTTGGAGGGCGGATTTCGGGATTTAATCAAAAGCTCGCGCCCTCCATTCTGTATAAACGCCGCCACACTGGTAGGACAACTGTGAGTTCACCGGTGTATGAAATATGAAATATCGCGTAAAAACCAAATCATCAGGAGTTGATCAATTTCTTACAAAGGGATGCACTAGGCACAAGACTTCTCTACTGGATTTAAAAAGCTTCTGAGTGGATAGGCAGTTACTTCCGGGGATCAAAATGAATGTGCATGGGTGCTTTTATTTTCGCAAACTAATTTTGTGCCAATTAACGTACCCCAGAGAATGGAATATCCGTTTGCCGAGGCGGGATACAACTTGAGATTTGATCCCAAGGCGAAAGGTGTGGTTGTGCGGTCAATGCCAAGCCTTTTAAGAATCTCTGGTATTGCTAAACAATGTTTTCCACGACGATCTTGGCTGCTCGTCTCAAGCGCTCTAGATTAGAGGGCCTACGATAGAGTTCAAAATCAAGTAAAACCTTTAGCTATGTACAAGCTTTGTCCCGGCCAATTCGGAGTTGACCTCCAGACAGGGTCAACCCTACTTTGTTACGAGCAGCAACGGGGGGGGGGGTCGTAATTGGATGGACCTGGAAAGGGGGGGATCGTGTGGTCGGCAGTGGAATTAGTAGCCAGCACGTTACGTTTACGCAAGAAACTGATACTAGAGCATCTGTAAACCCAGCTTCCTTCTGAATGAGCTTTCAAATGAATCAGATGCGCGGCCGAGGCGTGGCGCACACCAAGGCAGGAAAAGTCAGTGCAAGCACATGCTTGACGCTCTCTAACATATCCTATGTTCAACATGAAATTGGTTCTCTGAGAAGTTATGGGCAGTGAAAAAAAGCCGCGTTTTCAAGAAAATGGCTTGTAGAATGCCCCCTTCCCCTCCAAAAAAGTCACAACGGGTCTAATCTTTGAACTGCTGACTTTTGAGGAACGTTCGGGTGTTCCTTAGAATGCTTGAATCCTGTAGTTTGTCATACCGTGTTCAGCTTCCCAAATGAGAGAAGTTATGATCGTATGAAGGTTGAAAAGTCGCGTTTGACCAGAAGAAGTAACAACATGCTAAATTTTTTACAAATTAACTTTTGATGGAAATTCAGCCACGGTTGGGTTGGATAGAGGATAATTTGAATTTTTTAAAGAAATAACACCGGCGTAAAAGCTTGAAAATTAAGGAAGTTAGAGCCCTAGAAAATGGAGGGTAATAATTGTAGTTGAATTTTATATTTTGCTTTATAAATCATTCATTTTGAGTAGTTTGAGAACAAATTAAGTTTACTGATAACGGATGAGTGTCGGTGATCCAGAATTCACCACCTTCCTCCGAGCTACCTGGAATTTAGCGAAGAAAAGTTCGTCCAAGTTCCAGAATCCCAGTTCGCCGCGTGTTCACGTTCAGCAAACGCGCTCCATCGCCAGGACGACAATGGGCGCGATTCAGCATTGTATTACATAGTATTACATATAGGGAGGTCGTACCAAATCGCTCAGAAAGGGGGGGGGGTGGGTTGTAAAAAAAACTCCGAAAAATAACAACGGTAGGGTTGACCCTACCTCCAGACCATGCGATTGGTGGTGACCTTGCCACTGCCTCACCTCTGCCCAATTTTCGAAGAGTCTTAAATATTAATAGACTATGTACCCCATATCGTTTCTGACTGGGTTTCAGAAATGCTAGAAATCATAAGGCTGCAGCAGGGTGAAAATCTGAATTAGACTACATATATTGATATTCATTATCGCTAATTAACACAGATAATAATTATGCTTAGGCTTTCGCGTGAATCTGGGGTTTAATCTCCCCACTGGGTCCACTCCATGTGTGTGGTAATGGGATAGCTAGGCAGTGCTCTACCGAAGTCGGAAAGCATTAGTTACCCGTCAGGCATCCAAAGCATCAAAGGTCAGCTAGGGGTTGAAAATTCGAAAGCTATGTAGAAGATAAAGATTTCCACTGTTCTGTTGCCCATGCAGCTCAAATTGAATCCAAAGATAGCGGACTGGGTAAGTGCGGAATGTTAGCCATGGACAACAGACGAATTCTTTTACACAAAACTTTTTCGTTCTCCTTGACCAACTGAAATGCCATCGAGACCCATCACCACTGCAATGCGACCGAGCTTGCCGTTTCGCAAAAACTCATTTTGCCTTTTTCTATCCACCTGTGGTCAAATGTGACTATTGGGTAAATCACACTATAAAGGTCAAAATGTTTCTTCTCGTTCGTCGATATCAATGCTCCGATAGGAGCACGATTTTGTTTAAAATAGATAGCCTTTTGTTCGTCAGATGGCAGTCATTCGCGATGTTTATCGAGAAAATGGCATTGTGACAATTCAAAGACGTCCCTTTGCGCAGCAGCTCGCAGATGCGAGAATTACCGTCGATTCTCGGGAACGGGACCAAAAAGTTCAGCGAGAATATCGCTTTCACCTATTAAGTTTGAGGAAACTGTTCTTAGATCGATCAAAGATTTGGATAGCGTATCCTATCCGTCAAGTAGTAGACACTTTGTCTCTTCCATTGCTCTACCGAGCAGTGTAGCCACCTCGAGGGTTCTCCAACAGGGGGTCATATTTGGCTGCGAGCGGTTAGGAACAGTGATTTGCTGCTTTGGCGTATGCACTTACCTCCCCCCCACTTCAGCCACTTTGGAGTTTTTGAGGATCGTGGGATTGTGTCACGTGATACCCAATCAAGTGACACCAATGACACCATTGAGAGGTGAGGGAAAGGGATGAGGTGGGGTCTCGAATTGTTCAAAATTTCGATGTCACGTGGCTCACTCTACTATTTAGTAGACTCCACTATCATTATACATATAGTGTACAATTATATATTTATTTTTCAAAAACGAAATCTGGTTTGAATCGGTGTTTCAACGGGTATTGATCAAACTTCTTGGAATGCGCCATGCGTTAACTTTTGCTGAACTTATTAATGTCTTCCGAATGTATACTCGGCTTCTATACTCTACATTCTATACTCTATACTACTCTATACTATATTAACATGCTATACTGAACCTTCGGATTTGTGCCAGTTCATCCAATTTCTGCTTTTGGCGGGAGGGGAGCGTGTAGAAATTAGTTGCAATTATGATGACGCTGAAAAGAGAATGAGAGGGAGTCACTCCATTGTCTGTCTCTAATGCTGAGGATAAGTATATGAGCATTAATTACGCTAAGGAAAAGGGCTCTATGACACGCTCATCTGATGGAAAAATTTCCCATCAGATTAGCGCGTCAAAAAGTAAGAATTGGATGACCAAGCCTTGAACTGGGCGAAGAATTGATCCCGAGCTAAGAGCCACATATTCTTGCCTAGCCTTAAGGAGATGTAGGGAAGAATGAAGCAGAGAAACAGCTCCAGAGCGGGTAGATAACTGATTTCGTGCAAAAATCGAGTAGGTTATGTAGGATGTGGGCCCCACCGCTCTTAATGAGAAAACTACGTACTTAAAGCAACAGTCTCAGAACGGTTTCGAGGCGTTAAGGGGTCGGTAACGAAGTTGTAGGTGAAGAGTTGACTGGTATCAAAGGAAAAAACAAAGAAATCCGCTGTCGAAGCCTTTAAACAGGTTTCACCTGGTGGACGAGTTGTCTGAACTACTTGCTTCCCCGGATTTCAACCGCATTTGCCCTATTACAATTAGAGACATATGCATCATATAAACATAGAAATACAACAATCAAATGAAATAAACAGGTAAAACCCATGAAAAAGACGCAGCAATGATTGGCAAATGGGCGTTCCCTAAAATCCTAGCGACCGCCCCTGTCAACGGCGCCTTCCTGGCTTCTTTGTGGCTTCTTAAGGAGAGTTTTTCGGTTAGTGACACTTCCTATGGACTTAATTAGGGCTAGCGCATCATCTCCATCCCATAGCATAGAATTTTTAGAACCGTGCTGAGACTGTTGCTTTAATGAGCGTGTTAACAATCCTTACCTTCAGGGCGAAGAATATGCTTAGCGCTACATATGCCAAGAACAGTGGCCCCTCCATTCTACTGTAACACCATTCATGGTAATTTTCACCATGAATGGCACAACAATAATTACGAAAATAGGGAACCCCTCTTCTTGAAGGTCTATCAAGAAAAAATATTTGACGTTGTGGTCACAGCAATGGAATAGTGCCGTTTTCGTGCTACAGGTATACTTTATTTACTAAACATATCCGGCTAGAGTTGCTAAATGGCATGAGAACATTATAAAATCTGAGCTAATGATTTTGCTCGAATCCTAAGGCAGTGGGTGCGTAGAATTTGGTAGCACCACTGGAGTACATTCACAATGGAGGCAGTAGCCTGGCGGCAGAGAAGGAGATATAAGCCTTTTTGTAGCGAAAGGTGCGCTAGTCGCAACACAGGTGTGCATCAGAAGTTACTCTGACCGCCTCCTTCTGAACCGCCCCGCCTGCGCTTACTGAAGGTTGTGATGTCGTTATCTTTCACGCCTGTTCTTCACTTTTGAGGTCTATTTCGCTTCATGCGGTTGAATATTGTAATCTTTTCGTCTATTGCATTGTATCATGCACACTCATCCAAACGGTCGAAATCTAAACTGCAAACTGTCCAAAGTCAACTGGCAAAGTGAGGGCCTCAGGTCTGGGGTAATCGCCTCTCAGCTTAGCTTCTTCTTAGCTTTATTAAGCTTTCTTCTTCTCTCTCGCACCATAAGTATCGCTGGTGTCACATTTGATCACCATCAGATTTTCGTAGTCGCTGCTCCTAAAGGCAGCGGTCACGATAACCAGTTCAGTCTTGGTATTAAGTCCGAGATGCCCTTCCACATACACTACAAGACTCATGCCCGCCCATCACTGAAGAAGTGGTTAACATTCGCCTAACTTTTCATGGTTTGTTTTTTTTATCAGGCTCTTTGAAGACTTTGTTCAAGTTCAGTCCTTGCCAGCGGGTCCTACCTTCGCCGTAACCTCGTCCACCCTAAACTACTGGCCATAGGATCACCTTTTCGGGTTTCTACGGCGTCCCACAATTCCTTCTTCAGCGCCACACCACATCGCACCTCTAGTATCATTTTTCATCGTGTCGTTCTTTTGTGACGGCTGCCTTTATTTTGGCTTTTTTCTCGGTAAATACTCGTGAATCTCAGTTTCCGATATGCCTGAGGGTATCGAAACAACCGGCATGCAAGTTACTCATGTTTTTCCAGCGACGATAGCGCTCATCTTTCTCTGGCGAAAAAAGTGTGGCCTTTTTTTTCATGACAGCGACAAGAAGCTTTGACATCGACGAGCACCCCGATAGATCGATGAGGGTTTTCGAGTAATTGCAGGTCGACTTTCTGGAAATCGAAAATATAGTTCATCATCGTCGGTCAATTTCATTGGAAATCGCCCTCTCATGCTACCGTACTGTGACCCTTCAAGCTTAACCAGAACTCAACTGATATCAGGCCATCATACAGAATTATTCTTGTAGTGTGCTTGACGGTGCAGTTCACGGTTGACTTTCCACCGATTTTGGCATTGACGTCTCTGTTTTATGGTTTATTGAAACCTTCTCTGTCTCTCAGGTGGATGCAGCGTAGTGGTGACGCTGCTCACCATGATTATGGTCCGTAGTCTGGATTTATTTCACATCCTGGACAAAGTCCAAACATAACCCATGACTCTGACTCCCTTTCTGCCCTACCGCTTCCTCTTCCGCCATAGTCCTTTTATACATCCTATCGTTTCTGACCTTGCTCCCAATCACACTCGTACGAGCACATAGTATGGTCTAAGATACCTGTTTGAATCCGTCACTGGCCATCCATGCTTTGCATCTCTGAGCTCAGTAATTGGTACCAGATTTGTCTGGGAGGAGAATACTGGCTTTCACGTCGTCCGAACTCTGTATTTTGCATGGGACAGATCTCACTCAGATTAGAGCAATAGAGAGAAGCCGAAGGCTGAACTGATGAATGCTGACCGATTAATCGTTCGTTCCATTATTGCCTCGTGCTCTATTCTTATCTCTCTGGTTAGCTTTTTCGGCTAAATCAGTTAGGAATGTGGAAGTTGTTTCAAGCTTCATGGCAGAATCACATATGTTTTGGTGCAGCTTCCTTCTCCTTTTTAACCCCACCGCCCATCTCATGCATTGCTCTAGAAAGCCTGGATTTTCTAGGATTTCTGCGATCTCGAGCTCACGTCATGGTTCTCTTCTCTCCATTGTTTAGAATCTAATCATTGTGAAATCTGTTCCGCAGTCTCTGCCGTTCGATCCCATTGCTCTCATTGTTCTTCACAAGGTCCTGGAATTGAACCGTGGCAAGCAGCCGATATTGTTTGTAAATCATCTTTCCGTGAATCATCGAATCTTCCCTATCATCTTCGCGGAGCTCCTCACAAAGCCCCATTCTCGCCACACTCCAAGTAGAGTGGAGAGCGGCGGAGCACATTACGTACACGAGGCAAGGGATCGTGTCGAATCTCACTGTGACAGACTGAGCCTTCCATCTTACTCGGTGGATGATCTGGTACTGGAAACAGGGATAATCTTCCATCTGGGTGAGCCAGAACGTGGGGTGCCTTAATTGGCAAAATTGTCGAAATTTCATATTCTTTCAAGACATAGGAAAGAGGATCTTTTGGGAGAAACGCTGACTCAGCAGCAATCTAGGGGACGTGTATGTGACTTTTTGGTGAGGTTGGTGTTCAGGGGCCGGATGCAACAGCCCCAACGAGGGAATGGGTCAACAAAACTGCATCTCACTCGGAACTCTCGTGAACAGTTCAGAGATGCAGGGTTTTGGGGACCCATCCCCACGTTGGGGCTTGCTGCACCCCGCTCCAGGGGTTGGTTAGAGGGGACGGGAGGGGTAGATGGGGGGGGGCGTGTTTTGGAGTAAGTATACAGCAATAGGCGGACTTTACAGTTCACTGTTCTGGAGCCACATAAACCCGTTCCCCTCCTCTCTCTAGGTTCACCATATTATGTCAAATTCAGCTATCGACAAGACCAAGAGTTAGAGGGGGCTCTGTGGGGCAAAAAAACTATCAGAGGGGGCTCTTCAAAATGGGAGAGGCGTCAAATCAATTTTTGTGCCGACCCAGTGTGACGGACTCTGAAGCAGTTTTTGACCCAAAGAACGAAGAATTCCTGAGAACTTTGAAAAGCGCGGTCGAGAGGTGCGCCAAGAACAAGGGTAGGCGCTGAGATGTCGCCATGCTTATACACGAAATGTGGATCAAATGCTCGGTGGGGAGCGGATGAAGAGATAATTCTAACAGGGAGAGCGGTGTCTTCGTTAAGTGACCACCCACTTTGTCATCCAGCAGGCGCCATTAAATCTTTGAGTTTACGATCAGTATTAAATCATTCCTTCTTTTCCCAGTGGTAGGCGCAATCCAGTGGCTTTGAGCTGTGGGTGCTTATTCCTGTCCATTGTAACGTGTTCTCTTAGCGTATCCCTCGTTCACCACCGCCTCAACCTTTCTTATTCCCACTTCCCATTGCAGAATGTTGGCCATGTTCGCCGTTGTTCTCCTTCTTCTGGGCTCCGCCACCATCACCATCGGCCAACCACCTGTCCAGCAATATCTCATGGACGACGGTCTCATCCTTCCATCAAAAGGCACCGAGCCATCTACGGCGGTGGCTGAACAGCCAACCGATGAGGATATCCTCACAACGGAGTCGTTCGGCGCACAAAAGCAGTACCGTCTGCAACCACCTGTGACAGAATCACCGCGGCAACGTCGTGACACCGACGGGGACGAGCTTGGTGGCGTGTTTTTCCAGTACACACCACCACAGGATGATGTGTTGATGGAAAGCCGTGAAGTGCCAATAATCTTCCAAGAACTGCCTTCCATCGAGCCCATTGAAGTCATCTCTATAGAGGTATGCCAATGATTTATCTCTTCGGTTTTTAGGGTGCCATTCAAGAACTTAAAATTATCGACGATCCTTCGGAGGCGGCAAAACAGTGCGATGAACTCTGGGTAAGATTACACCCGCATGCTCTACATTGTTTAGTGTTTGTGTTTGTTTAATCTGTAACAAATCAAAATTTCGGAAAGGAGCGGTGCACATGGAAATTTTCAGGAAATTAGTCAGTAACTGTAAGGCACCTTCAATTCTTTTCCAAAATGTGTCAATTTTTAGTGCGAGAGTGTTCATCTGGGGTAGCAAATATGGCACTCATAACGGGTGGACCAGTCTCTCAAGGAGAGGCACCAGAGAGCAAATAGTACGAGCAATTTTAGGATCCACTTCATTCAGGAGCTGAAGCTGGATTTTTGCGCACATTTGATGCGTGCGGCCGCGTAGTAGCTGGCTGGGAAACATTGACGCAATTGGCAGCTCTTGACTGTTCGATTTTGATCCCTATGTTCCTCACAGTCTGCCATCATAGAATTAGATTGAGAAAAAAAACTAGTACTCTGAGCGATTATGTCGATGATAAAGATGGGAAAAAATGCACTGCACAAAATGATAGCAACCGCACTTGCCCGCTACCCCCTACCTTTTCACATAGAGACACTGGTTCCAGCTCCAGAATGGAAAGTGCTTACCTGAGGCCTAAAGTCTCTTCGGTTTAGCATTTTCCTGCATGAGAAGGATTCGACGTATTCCTTTTTCCACCTAGATTATGAAGTTGAAGTAACTTACGATTAGTGCTCTCACATTTATGTGCACGGTCCAAGGAAAGGGTTTTAAGCCAGAGTGTGGACATCTTTGCCTCGACCTAAGGGTAAAGGAACTTCAAGTAGATGACCAGGTGCAACAAAAGTGGAAAGGATGTGGACAGGATGTGTAGGATGTAGGACAGTCACCGGTCGTTATCAAAAATATGCTTTGAAAAAATCGTTTACGTGTTATCTTACCCTTGGAGTAAGAGAGCCGAAAGGAATGCTCCCTATGTAATACTAGGGATAAGACACCAGGGTAGGATCAAGCTCCATTCACACTTCTTCAAGCATACTGCACAAAATCAATCCATTCCTTGTTGAGCAGTAGGTTCTTTAGTGCAGTGGATAAGCCACCTCTTCAGAGATCGTAGCTACGTGATCGAATCCCGACCAAGGTGGCGTCTTTTATAATACCCATCACTCAGCACGCCAGGGGCATTGTCCAATCAAGATTACTTGATGACTGCAATTTTTCACTTGTCCTATAGCTATAAATAAGGGACCAAGGAGCAACCACATTTGTATAAATATCTATTGCAAACAGTATTTATGTGATACCAGTTGCTTGGCGCCTGGTATCACATAAATATTCTCACAAGCTGCTCGTGTTCCCGCGATAATTAGCAATGAGGACTATAAAACACTTCTTATCACAAAAATACTGATTCTGGCTCATCCGGCAATAGAATGTTGGCTTTGTGATTTCGGAAAGGATTGCTGGCCTAACACCACCACCAAGGCATTTTTTTCTCCTTAGTTGGCTCAGGTTTTAGTGGATCATTTATCATAACGTACTAGCTAATCGGCTCGTCAGGGCCCTTATTTGCTTAGTCAAAGATGGCACGTAACGCTGAGCTAAAATGAAAGATGGTTTTGATGGTGCAATGGTAGCACCCGATAAGCTCACGGGCAGAATTCGATTCCCGATCAAACCGACTAAGGCATTGCTTTGTCCACAACCTTATCGCGAAGTCGAGCGAAAAACAGCAGTTGACCAAGTGGATCAAAAGAAATTTAAATGTGTACTTTGTAATTGGATATCGATTGACGCCACTGCTGTTTGTTATACGGGGATGCACGGCCATCATTTAGGCACCTATTATATATAACACCAATAAATGATAATAAGATTAAGTTATATCTTGTTGGTATCCAGAGGGCTGCGAAACGAATGTGATATAATAAATCAGGGAAGCTTGAAGAATGGCGTACATCAAGCGTGGTGGCGATTACACCCTCTTGCACTGTTTTCCATGGATAATCTCAGGGTGCAAGATGCAAGTGGCACGTCCATCACGTAGTTCTGCGCAAATGTCACTTGAACCGAACGGTCTTGAGTAATTATGTTATCCATTGAAACACCAGACTCTGACAGCGGGGTGTGGGAGAAGAGGAGGAGGGTTATGGGTCACGCTAAAGAGCATCACACCAGAGTGGGTGAAATTCTAACGGTGTAGCAAGAGTTCCATTTCCTTCCCGTCCACCCCTTCGATCACATTGCGCCACCTGGCGTAAACTGTGGTCGAACTGTGTATCCACCCTTCTTCTTCCACTGACATCCACCTTCATTTCTACATTTGGTGGGAGTCTGAACTGCAGAAATATAACCTAACCATACGCCTGCAATAATGCTGAGGAAATTTTCATGTGCCACGCCCTCACTATTATCGTATCGTGCGCGTTCACGACAAGTTCTGAATTAAATCATTTGTCCTCATTGTGATTGTTTTGACGTATTCTGTCTCAGTGGCGGAAACGGAAAATCCTAAAGGCACGTCATCAGGGCAAGGTAAGTGACTGGACGTAAACGTCTAAAGATTGAGATTCGCGTATGATTTGTGGCTTTCCTGCTATTGTGTTGTATCTCTGCCCACAAGATTCCGTACGTGAGTGCCCCACACAATAACTGGCCCATTTTCAGAACGATGATGAAGGTTCTGGATTACCACTGGATCAGTTCAAGGACCAGGCAGGTGAGTAGAGCCGCTATGCTTTGAATCCTCCAAAGTGCGTTTCTTACCTTCCAGATTAGTTTCTCAAGCGAATCGGGAGGGGGGGGGAGGGGTGAAAGGCGCCACATTGTTTATTTCTTACAGTGACTTTAAGCGAGTTTTGCGCTGGGACTCCTCCCATGTATGACCTTATATTGCGAATGTATGGTATCCATTACCATTGTCAGGACTAAAGAGAGGGAAAAAGGACGAAGAATATTTTAGAGATGGATCTCTTTGAGTGAAGTGAGGCACATGTTGAAGGCACAAACACGGTTTTTCCACCGCGGTCACGCTAAGATATTGCGCGCAACAAGAGCGCGCTGCAATCGATTACGGGGAAATTCTTCACTTAAGCAGTCTGGGAGGAATATGCTCCCATAGAGCGGTCATACTGAGCAAATCAACCTCAGCTATCCGGGTCGGCTAATGTGGAAATCAAAAAGTGTTTGGCCAGCTCTCGCTAATTTGGTCGCTTTTCAGATAAAGCAAAGAGTCGTGAGAAGGAATTTCCTCCAGCACCAACACCTCCACCGCCTTTACCTATGGATCTTGGTCGAAAGCCAATTCACGGTTAGTTCTCGCTTCTTATTTTATTTAGTTCCCGTTTTCCGGCAAAAACGCCGAGCTAGCCCTCTAAATTAGTCCCCTTTCATGCGTATATCTGCACTACTCTCATTCAGGCTTCTGTTGCTAGGTCACGGTGCGGCGAGTGGCGTCCGCATGCGCTGCGCTAGCGCGGCAATTGATCCGAGCGCGACTTTGTTCATATCACTGTCGTCATCCAGAAGCTTACCTATCTTGTTGTGTTGCCTCTCTACCTGTTCTACGCAATTTGAGCGGGCGTTTCGAACCAGATGTCGCGCTGTGCCTTCGCGCGGTGTCTCATACTTGTCGCCGCGCCGTGACCTAACGATGCGCACATCTTTCACTTCACTCATTAAATCACTAATCGTTGTGTCCAATGCTCTATCACTATTCAACGATCATTACGTGACCGTACACATTGCAGTACTGTACGAATTACCCTACTGTACGCATGACAACCTTTGTACTCAGATTTCGTCATAAAATTCATTTTCTAGGTGAAAGTCCACGTTTCAGACCGCGACGAACGTGATCTGTTATATCCGTTTGGAGATAGCCTCCTACTGCCTTTTCACCGACACGGTCCAATACAGCACTCCTCTATAGGTCTCCTTGTCAGCACGATAGTAGTTCATGATCACTGATGTGTTTTGACCGAGTGTGCATGCCAATACAGGATCGATCGATTATAGATTCGTATCGATTGATAGCTGGGCTTTTCGGGGGATGGGAAAACGCGTTTCACTGCTTTTGCATTCAAATTCGTTCTGAATAGTGGAGCCTCTTTTTTGTGGCAAAATCGGATGACACACGCGCGGAGTGCTATAGAGGGCTCATAGAGTCTGTGCCGAGATCGGGTTTGGTCCGAACTAATCCGTTTCTTTTTTCAGAACCCGATCGGGCTGCACTCAAGGGAGAACGTGGAGAGCCGGGTCCACCAGGGGTGGTGAGTATCTTATTTTTCTGGAAATGCTGTTGAGAATCAAAATTCTATCTGTCTAGTGCCTGCAACAATGCCGTGATGGTATGCCCGGGCCTCCCGGGCCTATCGGACCGCAAGGACCTCAAGGAGTTGAAGGTGAGTTAGTGAGAACCATAATTTTATTATCTTCAAGTTGGCCATTCGGTGACAGATACCGGTACAGCAGAAACGAGAAAAAATAACGCACTTTACACATAACCGTGAAAATATCAACAATAGACGCGCGCTGTTGCGAGGCGGCATTGCCAATGGCTCGATCCGCATCATTACATAGGCGCCAATTACCCTGAATTTCACCGACGTTTTCTACTTTTTTTTTCTTTTTCTTGTTTTTCGGACATGACTTTCTTGTTGTAGTATGTTGTTGCCGCAACAAAAATAAGACTACCTTTACAGGACCACCAGGACCTCCTGGACCTCCTGGAGAGACCGGATTCGTTCAACAAGAGTCTCCATATGGTGGTCCAGTCCAGGCACTGCCCGGGCCACCTGGAGTTGCTGGTCCACCCGGTCCACCTGGCCCACAAGGAATCCAGGGTAAGTTGATGGGGTAGACATGGGTTCTGATGGGATAAATACTACAGGGATCAACGCACCGTTGCATCAAAAGGAAAGCTGTGATAGACAATCAATCTTATGGGTCATTTCTAGCCCATGTGCGGTTCGATACCCTACCAGAAATTGATTCCATACTTTCAGGTCCTCGAGGCGAAACCGGCTATCCAGGTCGTGATGGCCGCGACTTCCAAGGCCTGTCTGATCGCGACATAGAACTGATTGTCAGACATCCACTGCTAAAAGTAAGACACGGCTCAGGATTAGGTCTCCACACTGTCTAAAAACGATCATTCAGGGAGAAAAAGGCGAATGTGCTCAGTCGACGACGACCGTTTTTCAACCTGTGGCCGACGATGTACGAACACTGTACGAAAGAGAACGTGCCAAAACGAAAGGCGAAAAGGTAGCTCTATTTTTTCATCACTTTCATGTGCTTCTATAACGATTTGTAATTTTCAGGGCGATCGGGGTGACCGCGGTATGCCAGGACCGCCGGGACCGCCTGGAGCGCCAGGATCAGCACAGCAAGTGTCTCACGTGGGGGATGCATGTAAGTGAGAGCTCGAGTGTTACTCGACCCGATCCATACTCGAAGCTAGAGCTCAGCTCTGGTATAAAATCCTATATTATTGTAGTTGGTTAAAAAACAGGGACCATTCAAAATTAAAGGCGGATTGTACGATGAAATGGTAGCTCATTGAAAATAAGTGTAGAGGATTAGTGGAGCAGGGGAAAAGAAGAAGCCATGAGAAGCAGCTTGGAACCCGAGAAATGGGACCCCTTACTTGCCCATTGACTTCCGCAGTGAGGCAGCTCTCATCTTTGTGCCCTCTTCAACGCTAACGCTCTCTCTGCTACGTAATCACTCAACGCGTCTAGACCTGCGGCAAGTGACTGGATAGTCGATGGGCGTTGTGGGCCAACAGCGCCACTGAGAAGGCCATGGTAGATCGCTGTGGGCATCTTCGTCGGTGCGAATTAGTCTCGGTCTGAGCCTTCAGGGGGTCAGCCTATCACTCCACCAAGTAAGTTTCCCCCTCTTCGGCCTTCCTTCTTATCGTGAAATCCTCCTTTAAGTCATAAAAAAGGATCCATAAAGGCAGGACAGCTTTCACTCGAGATCGCTTGCGCGGTAAATTTCCTAATGGGAAATGCAGTACTACGTGGTCTCTATATAGGAATCATACAATACAGGGTGGCTGAAAAGTATAGGACG
>KZ345155.1:195926-212304 GCA_002352805.1 Teladorsagia circumcincta
TGCAGGAACGTGGCGCTTCTTCTGCAGCTGCATTCCACGCACTTCTAACCACTCTAATGGTAAGGACTTATTAGGTGGGTCTGAGCCCGAATTTTGCCTTTAAGTACTAAAAAATCGCTATTGACGCGGGAATAGGGATGCGAGAAATCAACGTAATCCTTTTGGAATCCAACTGGAAAGCAGTCGACTGGTTTAGGCTCGATTCATAAGCGTTCAGATACCTTATGCTCAAGTCGAGCAACAGATCCTAACTGTTACGTGATGTACCGCGGAGATTGTGAGACTCAACGGCCATTGGGGAACCAGACTCGCTCAGATCAAACTCTGTATTGGAGTCAGGAGGGATCGAGGCAGACCACTGATTGATTGGTCCCCGAGTGGATTACTCAGCATGTGGCAGCCAGTGTGTTCCTACTGAGACGGATTCATGCTCTCCATGGACTAAGGGAGAGCCGGTCGTGAATCCCCGCTCGGCAGCCAAGGCATTCACTCCGATTTTGCATAATCCAGACTTATGCCACACAGCAAATATGGAATTAGGGTAATTCCACAACGATACAGGAAAACGCGATGAGTAGAAATGATATTTCTATTACACGGCGCTTCTTCTGGACTCCATACGGTCGACGTGTCCGAATCGGGCCTGGATGAGTGGCTGCCCCCAAATGGATAGAGGAGGGGCATCCTGTTAGACTCGTGGCGAGCACTCGATGAACAGGACTAGGAGAGACCTCTCCTGTCGCTTTAGGACAACTTCTTCGCCTGGTGAGCACCGACTGGCCATCGGCTGCCAGCAATAGGGGCGATTGGCGCGAATAGGCTCAGACGTGCGGTGCACCCACCGACCCATGGTATAGGATCACAGCTGCATCTTTGTTTTAGAATGAGGACCTCAGTTTATCCACTCCAATGTTGAATCTGTACTGCTCACGCACTTTACCGACTTCTGCATTTCAGGTGACAGCGGCAGAGAATACGGTAGACTCGACGTGTGTTGGCCAGCGCACTTCCGAAGAGCATGCCGATGAGCAGGGCTACAATCGGCACTTCAAAAAGAATGCGAACACCGCCAGCAGTGGCACGAGCCGTTCGCCGGCACAAGGCCGTAACTTTAGCTCTCGCGGCTCTCGTGTGAGACAAGTAAGTGACAGCAACGTAAGGACTGTAGATACGAGTTACACGATAGGATAGTTCGCATTGGGGAGGTACGGGATGTAGCGAATCCAATGTGGCAAAGCAGCTGTAGATATGCAGTGCATCTTTGTTCATCTGGTCCCCATGGATCCATGCCACTCTACCTTGAACCCAACCTTCACTTTCATTGCGAAGTATGCATTTTAAAACGATTCGCTCTCTGGAAATAAGCGCGTCTAACAAGGGTCAACGCATTCCTTCTGGAGTTCACTATGTGATGAGAATCCTCCTCACTTAATTCTTGAAACAACAGCCTTAGAAGTGTTCTTAGCTGATGGTGTGTTGGGTAGTCTCATAATTACTGTCGCAATTTTGACACTTTTGTTTATTTAAGTTTTATCTCTTCTAGCAAACAACTGATAAACAGCATATCCACCATCATGGTCTCTGATATGCCTGCATTTGCCAGGGGATGTTTTGAAGCTCTCTGCCCAGAATGAGTGAAGCTGGGAATTGATGAATTGGCAAAAGTCGCTTTTGGGGTGGTCTTAATCCTTAACTTTTTTCTCTGGCAGATGCTGGTTCAGGGGGCAGGGGAGGCGAGAGACCATTGGAGAGATGCCAGAGCTATATGGTGGAGGAGGTATCATGACCCTGGCTATCTCCCTCAGAATGTGGGGGGCCGACATTGCAATGTGAGGTTTGGGGTCCATTTGGAGAAAGCAGAATTTGATACATTTTTGACGATTCCCTCGCAATAGCGAAGCAAGCGTGGAGAGCTATTGCACGCTAACTTTCGCAATGCTTGTCTTCATACAATGAAGTGACTCCCAAACAAGGCCACCTTTCGAATTCAACAAACCACGAACATTATTGTCAGAATACGGAGTTCACGCTTTAGATGAGCTGGTGCTTCCTGTTTGCGAGGGAGCCATCTGGTGTGCTGCGTGTTGTTGTCGCAGTGGGCTCATGACTCATCTCCACTAGTGATCGTCTAGAGAGGGCTACACAGGACTACAGAAGGAATAAGTTTTTCCCAGGTAGTCAGGCATGCTTCTCGCTCATGGTCGCTCGGACCATGTGGTTTCCATCGAAACTCATTCTGCTGCAGTCCTTTGCATACGGATGGCGTGCGCTGGTGCATCGGTTGCGCCCAGGCATCTGCTACAGTAACATGGTAGTAACTTCCGAATGCACTCCCATTTTATGATGCAAGGGGTCCTCATCGAAAGTGACCACATGCCCAGTATGAGGTTTAACTTCACAGCTCGTTTCTTCTTTGCCGTTGCGATTGAATCACTAGCTCAATACCCTATCAATAGAAGAGGCTCGGTCAAACACAGCGCTGATCTTCTCTGCTATCCTCCTTGCAATAGGGTTCATTTGAGGATCGTTAAGCGTAATCATCCATTACTGTCACTTACTTATTTTTTTTCCTAATTGATTAACCCGTTAAGTGCTTGATTTTCTGGAATTACATTATCAAGGCTCCTGAAGCGTACTTCAACATATTACCGTATTTCGCCGTGGATCGGTCTTGAACAGAAGAAATTTGAATTTGAATAGAAATGCGACGGGAATTATGAGACAACCCAATAGTACGATGCGCTAGCCTTGTCAAGAACATAAGAAGTGTGACTGTACAAAAACTCACCTCGGAAAACTTCTAGAAAGTGAGCTGAATTTTTTCATGTCCCTTCCTTGCATTCCAGACGTGACCTTTTTGATTTAAGCATGTTACATAGATTCCTTAGTTCTAAAGCCGATATTAACTTCTCTAGCTTTTATGACCTCATTCCATCCAGGACCAGGGGTGGAGAATTCAAGTTATCCTTCCATAGGCCTAAAACCACAGTTACGCGCAATTTTTTACGATAAGAGCTGGACTCTCATATTTGCGCATCACTAAATCCATAATCACCCAAGGCTCTTGTGCATCCTTCAAACGGTTTGCAGCAAAGCAAGTACTACACGCATAGGTGGGTAGAGTAGTGTTTCGGTCTAGCTGTTTCTTTTCGTTTTCGATGTTCTGTTGTTTTTTTCTCAGGTGTTTGTTTACTTTTTTTTTCTCACGCTGTCTTAAATAGCGTATTGAATAAATGAATAAATGAATAAATAAATGAATGCCTTCAAAGTGGACGTGGCGACGAATCGGTCGCAACCCCTCGACTAGGGCTATTGCATCGTTCCACACCATTAGTCTAAAGTAGGAACCCTGCTGGAACTGTGGCTTTTTCTATCCATCACTGTCTGCTTTTAATTCGCTTTGAGAAACCGGGTGATCATTAGTTTCTAGAAGGACGTTTCACTGTGGCCTTGGTATAAGTTATTGTACTCAACAACGAAAGTAATATGATAAGAGTCGGCCAGTAATCAAAAAGTAAAAAGGCTGCTAGAATATTTCAAACGCACGCCGCATGCGACCGTATGGGCAGAGGCTGATGCTACGCTTCGCTCTCTCATTGACGAGCTCTTCCTTGTCCCTCCTGGATCGAACGGAAAATGATCTTCTAATAAAGAGCAATGCACTGATTTTCACTGTTACGGTCAGGGTTCAGTGCGCTTCTGGGGTTCCTTGAAACTCACCTTTTGTTCGTAGTTATTGGTAGATCGACTGTTTAGGTGCGATCAACACCCAAACAATAGTGATATGTGGATTTTGACTCGATCTGGAGACCGTTTCGCAAGATCGCGTCATAGGAACCATCGAAAATTGATGGGTCCTGTGATGACTTCGGGGATTTGTCCCCACGATGGGTATATGTCCCCTAGCTTGGGAGCTTGTCCCCGGAATGGGGACCCGTCCCCTCGCCCGCATCGGGTATATGTCTCCGAGCTTGGGGTTTGTCCCCGACATGGGTATTTGTCCCCTAGCTTAGGAGCTTGTCCCCGAAATGGGGACCCGTCCCCCAGTTTGGGATGGGTACCCGTCCCCTAGATGGGGATGGATACCGTCCCCTAGATTGGGATGGGTACCCGTCCCCTAGATGGGGATGGGTACCCGTCCCCTAGATGGGGATGGGTACCCGTCCCCTAGCTGGGCATGGGTACCCATCCCCTAGTTGGGGCTTGCTGCACCCGGCCCATGTTGAAGAGGCACAGAGATGAGAGTCGCATCAGTGCGCAAATCAACGGGCTAGGAAGGGGTCCCTTTTCTAGGTTTCTGGGCCATTTCTAACGGTTCTTCTTTCTTTCGTGTTATACTCACCATCCCTAAGTCAATTCGAAAAAGCCTGTTTTTTCATCGTGAATTCGTCCTTTAAAATTACATTGCATGGGTGCCCAGTTGCCACTTTTTGCTTGAGTATGGCAGAAGAGGTGGAAAGCGGATTAGAATTGGAGAAATATGGAACAGAAAGTGTTGAAAAGATCGAAAATAGGAGTTCTCCTTCTTATGCCAGACACGAGTGCAAGAGAGAAACAATTGCACAAAAAAAGAGATACCTCTCTCATGACTTATATCAGCAAGCTCGCACAGGCTTCCGTGGCCCATGGAAGTCTTTCGGGAAAATATTTCTGAAAAGTCCCCCACACGCAGATTCAAGCCCCTATTCACTGCCCTCATCGTCTTCAGAATCTCACGTCATCTGCGATCGCCGTCGAACCCGAAAAGGCCTTCCGTGATCGCTCCAACCTGAGGCAGCTACCTAATTACTCCAGTCGATTAGCTGATTCATGTGTTCCTAGAGACAGTAGCCTTGATAATTCGAGATGTTTCGAGGCCATCGTTTCAAATGACGTCGTAATGGTCCATGATCCGTGGAGGACCACTTTGAGCTCGAACCGTTCACAAAATTTCCACTGAAAATTCTTCTGATGTCGTCGGTGTAGAAGGCTGCTATGACGTCTTTTGATAGATCAAAATGTGGTCTTCAATATTCAGTTGGAAGCATTTAGTTTGAATTCAAAACAGTGTGATTAGTGCCGTTTCGAATGCCGAGTGAAGTGTTTCTTTTTGTCAACCCCTGTAGAGACAATCGGCGATGAAGCGAGAGAACAGATAGAGACGAGAGGGCATAGAGGCTGAACGAGAACCAGACATTTCGAGACGTAGAGTATTGCTCAAGAGGCAAAAAGTGGCAGCCCTCGGCAATGTAGGAAACGACCTGGGGTCCTTGTCGGGCTTGGGTGTCCCCTAAGAGGCCCATCGTGTGGCGGATGAAAAGTGCTAGACGCGGCAAAGGACGAGTCGCAGCGCGTACTGTGCGATATGAGGCCTAGTATTATTCACTTTATATAACCTGACGCCTAATCACGACAGTATGCGCTGCGACTCGTCCTATGCCGCGTCTGCATCTTTTCATTCGCGGCGCGTGGGCCTATTGGGAACACCCGTCGGGCCTTTCAAATTGACCAGTGTACCCCTCAGGCTTTCTTGGACATTTCTGTACTACTCACAAAATGGATTTTAACAGAGCTTTGTCGCGGATGTGCCTATGATTTGATCTATTATGTCATCAGAACACTGACATTGCAGTACCAATCGAGAGGAGGAATGTTTAATTCTGGAAGATTTGCTCAGACTTCACCGCCTTATATGGGTAGAATGTATGGCATGGCAACACCGTGAGATTTGAGTTAACTTTCCTTTTCCACACTTGCAGCAGTTTTGGGTGAAACTCCGCTAAGGGGGGGGGGGCCACTCATAATATCTTATCTACATGTCTTATCAGAGTGACTATCTAATCAAAACCGAACTGCGTTAGAGCCCTCGTATCTAATCACAGCAGGGTTGAGGAAAGGCACTCATATCTTATCGAACTCAATCAGGACATCTCTCGTTGAGGCGGTGGCCTGCCATGCTACAAGTGCTCCATTGATACCAAATTTGCATTGTTGAACTCGGAAGGTCCTGGTTCTAGATCGTTTTTTTTGCACTATCCGAGAGATATCCCTATCTAATCGCACACCAGAGCCTGTACTCTGAACGTCGATAAGATATGAGGGCTTTCCCGCAACTCTGTTTTGATTAGATAGTCACTTTGATAAGTCATTTAGATAAGATATTATTAGTGCCCCCCCCCTTAGCGGAGGTTCGCCGCAGTTTTGTTCTTGACGCATCAGATATTTTAACATTTCCTAGTGAGATAGGGGATTTCGTGCTGATTTTCACGTTGTGCGTAGTAATTCTTACTCATTCTTTTTCTTTATGCATTACAGCATGGGTGTGCAGATGTCTGTCGTCCCACCATTCCCTGGCGAATATTTTGAGCCACAAGGAAGCATGTTTTCTCGTGAGTTACACTACAGCAGTAACTATCTGTAACTGAGTGTTTCCCACTGGTACACGCCACGCGTAACGTCTCACGCCAAAATTGCCGCTATTGCCGGCTCAGGCTTAAGCCTAAGCTTGGGCTTAATCTCAGGAGCTGTACTGCTTAGGCCTGCTACAAGTATGTAAATCGGAAGTGCGCTAGAGGTGACATGACCTGACGAAAAGAACTAATATGTACACACCCCACTCAAGGAACTTCTTTTCCGGGGACTGAACTTGCAGCCAGAAACGCAGTTCAAATTTGCCTATGAGATTCTGAATACGCTTTCTGACGCTATCGCAAGGTATGGGAGCATCCTCTAGGAAACCTAGGAGGGGCACTAACTTTGGGGCAAATGAGGACTGCACACTCTGGAGTCCCTCCTCCAGTCTAAAGCTCAGTCTCGTTTAACCAAAAAGAGATCGTCAAGCGGTTTCAGATGCTCTGCAACCACATATCTGGCCATAGCACCGGCTTTCTAACATTAATTTTCAGCTCGGTTCCGCTTTCCACCTCCGTCGCCTCTCCGCAACTACAATGGTCGCAATGGTCCGGAAAGCGGTGGTGGTGTGAGACGTCGCGCAAAAAGTCCCACTTCGGTACCATCAAGCTGCGAGAACTCAAGTCCGCAGCAGGCTCGCGAAGTGGGCGGAGACCGTGGACGAGAGAGACGGGTAAGGGAATGCCGTGAGAATCGCGACGAACAGAAGAGCACACCGAAAGAATCGTCAGAAGAGTCGTGTAAGTTTCCTTCTCCCCAAATCCGATGTCATCAGCAGCGCAGCACGATCTCCGAGCCGAATGCGCCTTCAATTTTTGCTCCATTGAATAATTTGAGGTCTAGATAGCAATCCTTAAGGCAGGGTTTCCACGATAAGAACAATGGTCGGAGAAAGGGAAACTTACGTGGGGGAGAGGCAGGCGGACCCTCTAAGGGTGCGGACCAACACGCTATTCGCATAGACGGATATGCCCTCGGCGATCTGGCATGGTCTTCCCATTGGCGCAATTGCCGCGGAACGCCCTTCGGCGATCTGAGCACTCGCCGCAGAACTTTACGCGTTGAGTAATTAGATAGCAGAGAGAACGTTAGCGATGAAGGGGGCACAAAGATGACACTCGTCTCACTGCGGTAATCGGGTCCTATTACTCGGGTGTCCGACCGTTTCGCATGGTTTCTTCTTCATTCCTACTTCTCTGTCCCCCTCTACCCTTGTTTCCATGAAGCTGCCTTTTCGTTGTAAAATCCGCCTCCAAAAGCGAAAAGGCAGCATGTTGTAAATTAAGTTAGAGATGGTCAGTGGCACACGAAAGGAAAATATAAAGAAAAATGGCCTAGAGCACGAGAAGCGAAACCCCTCCCCTGCCCGTTGATGTTCGCATTGATGGGACTCCCATCGGTGCTGTCCTCTTCACGCTAATGCTATCTCCGCTGAAAGGTTGGAACGTAGACACAAGACGACGCGCGCGCGAAATGCACCAAAGGCAAGGTCACGCCAGGTTACGGGGCGTATCCTTCGATGCGAATTGCGTGTCGGTCCGCACCTTTGAGTGGTCTGCCTGTCTTCCCACTAAGCTAGTTTCCCCTTCTTCGACCTCCGTTCTTATCGTGAAATCCTCCTTTAACACGTTGACGACAGGCTGACGCGCATGTGCGTCAGAATTTTGAGGCCGCAGGGGACATTCTGACGCGCATGCGCATCAGCATGTTGGTACAAGTTTTTTCTGCAGCTGCCCAACTTCTTCACAATTTTTTGTGCTCATTCTATACGCCATACATTAGCAAACATTTTAACACATTCGCGGAGAGCGCGAGTTTTGCAGACGCGCTCCCACGGAAGGGCGCCTTTTTCGGCGCATCGGCCGCTGCAGTCCATACGGGCTGTCACCGTCTCGGACAACGCGCAAAGTATGAAGTGGAAAGTTTTCTCTGCCGACGAAAGTTGGTTATACACTAGCCCCTATCTATTTCATTGATAATGACAATATTAAGAAAGATCCTACTATGATAATCGGCTAAGCGGTTGTGCTTGTGTGTGTGTGCCTGTCTGTCTGTCTGTCTGACCGGAAATTCATAACTCGCTTCGCTGCGGCCATAAAGCGCTGATTTTAAGTATGGTGTAGGTGGTGGGAAGGGAACATATTTGGTGGCTGACCCAAATTGATAACCGTTGATAAGGACTGATAAGAGGCGTTGAAGCGCAAATTTTACGAGATTCATAGCGCGTGTCCCAGCAGCAGTGAAGTGTTGGTTCCAACAAGTGATGTGGAGGGTGGGACGGGAACATGTTTGGTGGGGGACCGGGATTGATAACCGCTAATAAGGGCTGATGAGGGGCGCCGAAGCGCAAATTTTACGAGATTCATAGCGCGTGTCCCAGCAGCAGTAAAGCGACGGCTCCAACAAGTGATGTGGAGGGTGGGATGTTGTCATATATGGTGGAGGACAAAAAGTGAGAACTGCTGATAACCGTTGATAACAGTGAAATGCGTAAAAAATAGTGTTCACTCGGAGCCAGATTCTAAATAAGGAGGTCGTTCAATTCCAATCGTTTCATTTATTTGCGCTGTTATCGCCACGACCGCTACTCTCCCTGCAGTTCCTAGGAAAGTACTGTGTTGTTCTATGGAATGCTGTTATGAATACTGGGTATTTCTATTCCAACAACATTAACATCAATCAATTATTCGACCGCTGAATCATCCTTACCTTAAATTCATGGCGGTTGTTTATAAGCACCAGTCAAGCTCCGCGCTCCACCGCGCGTATCAAGCGTTAAAAAAACCATACCAACGTTGGTTGCTTCGTGAAACGGTTAGCATACCTTTGATAGGCCTTGCTTTGGCCTATCAAAGGTATACTAACGCGTTTCACGAAGCAACTAACGTTGGTATAGTTTTTTAGCGGCGGGACCCTACGCCGGGCTTCACAGGCTATCCAGCTTCATCAGAGCCTACCGTGTCATGCAAGCCTACCGTGTCATGCACGCGATAGTGGGCGGAGCTAAACTGGTTATGATATAAACAAATGACAGGCAAATATTACTTGGTAGGCCATATGGGCTGCCATCTTCCCGGGAGCAAATGCTGTTGGCAGCCCATATGGACGGCCATCGGGGTGAATGTGTTAACCACGTGGCTCTCAGAATGATCGAATATTCTTTAGTTTGGCAGAGGTTTTCCAAACCATACCAGAATCTCTGTTCAGCTCATTCCTTGTTTTTCTCTCATTAACGTAAGCGTTGATAAAAAAGAATAGTATCAGTGAATAGAGACCTATTCGTATGAGAGGATATGTGTTTTCACTAAAACAAACACGTCAAAATTAATTTTGGAAGCATTAAAGCGAAAGTGAGCAAAATGTGCCTTTTCATGGCTTTAAAACGCCATGTTGGTCAAAATTTCACTATTGTTTTCCCGATAAGTTAAACACATCGAACATTATCAAAAACACTTATGGTTAGTCGCATCCAAGTATTGCGTGTTTACAGCTCAAAATCCATGAAATTGATGTTAGGCGGCGGCTCTCGCAAAATCGCTCTTGTCCCACGCGGTGCAAAAAAAGATGTCGTCAACGTGTTGAAGTGACGATAAATTGAAAATTGTAGTAATGGCGGCATGCCTCTTTAACGATTGTACCAACCCCGAACCAAACGGCGGTTGCGTACCTCCCCGCGTCCTATCTTCAGAGAGGTTTGCCTTTATGGGGTACGCTCTAAACGCCTTCAGAGTAGGTGTTTTCATTTAATCCCATATTTCTCTTTCAGTGCAAATGTCTCCTCCCACGAAAACTGATTCATCCCGGCGTGATCACCAGAAATTTTCTGCGGCTACACCTACAAACGATCCCCGTTCGTCGGCACCACTTCGCAGCCTTCGTACTGAGGTTGGCTTGAATTTCAATCAATTTCCGCAACTTAGCAAATTCCACTATTTCAGTCAGGTCGCGTCACATATCCACTGATCTACGTCTCGCCGGCCGGCTCTATCTCCGTCATACTCGCACATGCCATTATCATCGAAATGTCTATCGATCGCTGTGTTCGCGTCGTGTGTCACGATAAGTTTGCTGTAAGTACCCGACTCATTTTCAGATAATCAATGACACCACCAGAAGAATACAATGAAATTCTGTGTTATATCACTCGTCTTGGTGATGAGGTCCGCTCCTCCTCGGGGCGCCACTGGGGCCAGTCACATTCACGTACAGCGCCTTTTGCGGGAACCCGAATGCAAGTGACGTGGCGCAGGAGAATAGACTTTTGTGCAGTACAGGAAACGAGATGGTCATGCTTCAGATCAAGCGCTATTGGCTACGGCTTCAAGCCATTCTTTGTGGCAGTCCCACAGCCACAAAAGGTGTCAGGTTGACCGATCAGGCTGAAAGCTTCGACGACCGCTTGGTGAAAATAGTTGTTATCTCGAACAACGAATACCATTACGCGCATGCTGGCATACTGGCTACTCCAGGCGAGACAAGGAAAGCTTCATCACCTGTTTATTGAAACGAGGTACCGCCAGTATGGGTGATTATTGAGGCGATAATCTCAATGGACATGTTGGCGCTGCGACGGACGGTCACAATTGTCATGGTAGTTTCGACTATGGGTTGCGTAATGCCGATGGAGAGCGATTTCTCGAACATATGGATTCTCACACCCTCATCTTCGTGAACAGAAAATTTGACAGACATGTCCCTCATCTCACTACCTTATACAACAATAGAACCGGAACACAGTGAGCTTGTCAGCGCCGCGCAACAGACATGGGCAGACGAAAAGGTTCTATCATACGAAACGGTCGCCACACAACACAGTCCGCTTTTGTACGCCAAACATACCCTCTTCAATCGTAAAACAACTGCAACGGTATGGACCTGCGAGAATCAATTGGTGACGAGTGGAACGCAAAGAACGCTATACTTGACTAAATTTAGGGGTAGTGAGTGCGATAAAGAGGGAGCGCATGGAGGATCTATATGCGCCACACGAAGTAATAAAGTGGGGCAAAGAAAGCGAGGCGTGGCACTTTTACGACGAAAGGTACGCTGGTTGCTGAGCAGCAACTGGGAATCGCCCCGCTCTCAAAGCGTTCCACCAACTACTTAAGTTGACGATTTGGACGAGCTGTGTTGCTGGCAGCAGCACAACCGGAACAACTCATTCAACTGGACCGCAGCACCATTGAACACGTTGCGGCAAACTCGTCCATACATCAGCCGTCTTAGCCGTTACCCGTCCGTGAGCGAAAGTCAATGGTCACAAGAGTGGATACCACTTTGCGTTTTCTTGGCGATTCCCCTCTTTTTTTCGCCAATGGTGTACCATTGAGCACCTTCACACCACTTCGATCCCCTCCACGACATATCGTAATCGGTGGCTTTTCAATTCGTAAGCGAAGCGATTACCCAAGCTGCTTCTTCATGACAAAGCCTGGATGATGCGGCTGTGATCAAAGGGACTCCATAAATAAGTTCAACGATATAGTTCCGGCGCAGAAGTCGCAGCTCCTTAAAGAAGACGGAAACTTCACAAGTGTTCTCTTTTTTTCGTATGATGCTGTCTCGAAGCCTCATAGGTATCTAAATGCTGAAGAACAGTTAGATCCACAATATTATTCCAAAAAGCTTCTAAAAGGCTTAGTATCGAAAGCTTTCCAAAATTTCTTGCAACCATACAGCAAGCACGCTAACGCGCGCTCATTTATCGGCGTTTTTCGAATTAGTGCCAACCCCGACCGTACCCGCTCCCTCTCCACGGTGAGTCACCCCTATCGCAAAAGCCTAACGCTCACAAACGCGGTTCTCCCTTCTCCCACAGCCGCACTCCCTCGCCCTTACGCCTTGACCCTGACTCTCTCCCGCCGCATGCTCTCTCGCACCGTCTGGCGCTTGCTCTCTCGCACTGCACTGCTCCCTCGAACAGCGTAGCTCGCGTCCTCCTCTCGCGTTGCGTGCTACCTAGCTGCCGTGACACACACACAGACACACACAAAGACAGACATACTTAGCTCCTTATACAGGGTGGCTGAAAAGTATAGGACGCCATGTTTTTGTTTGTAAAAGTCCGGAAAGATACTCGATCAGAGAACCGAATTCATACGAAGATAGAGTTAAGCCACTTGATCACTTGTGCAGAAGGTGCTTTAATTTTGACGACTCTACTCTGAGAGAGGACTCCTAACGTCCAGCGTCAAAATCAGCAGTGCGCCGCAGGCAGCCAACGTTGTTGTCATCCCTCCTCTTCTGAAGCGCTAACTTCAGAGCACCCACTGAACTGCTAGAGTCTTATGAGGTTTTGCTCTACAACATCCTCACAAAAAGAAGTCCACCGGGTTAAGGGCCTCAGAGAAAGAAGGTCCCAATTCCTTGCTCCAGGGGCCCGGGAAGTGAGCGCTCAGGATGGATTTGGTCGATTTGAACGCGTATTGGAGAGTCCAGGTTTATTGAAGAGCAAACGATTGCTGAGCAAAATGCCCATAATTCCAGGACAGCATACCGTACCTCATTAAAGTCTTTTGCAAGGCTTTCGAGTTAGTTTCAACATTTGTGGAAAATGAACTCCAATGGAGCTGCACTTTTGGATGTTACTCCGTCACAAACTACCACACCTTGTGAGCTAAACGCTATCTCGGAGACTTGCTCTCACTTTTGACAACAACTGCCTCCGACTTTGGTTGTCGCGAAGAATTTAGTTCAAAAATTTCCTCGTTAACTCAATTCGTAAAGGAGATGCGGCGCACCTCGAGCTCGCGCAGAAACTTTTTGCATTTATTCAGTTGAATCCTCTGAGTTGCTCCAGCAGAAACCAGCAAAGAAAGAGTTGATAACCTTTTCAAATAATGGTTGCTTATCAAGATTTTCTATGAAGGATGAAGGCAGATCCTGTGATCAAAAGCGATGTGACGCAAGCTGGCTTAACCTTTGTGAGCCATTTTCTTCTGAATGAATGCATCAATCCTCTGAGAGTGCACAGTTCTTGTACCACCACTTTTTTCAACCCCGCAGACCTGTGCTTGAACATTGTGAGCACCGAACATGTTTTAAAGAGTTTAAGAGGGAATACGGAGTCTTTTTCTGAAGTTGCAATTTCAGAGACCGTCATTGGGCAGCCTCTTGGAAATGGGTCGATGCGGAAAAATCTTCATAGCGAGAGTTCAGATAAACTTCGGACCAACAACTTATGTTGCTTCTCACATAATTTCAAAGCCTTCGGATAGTTTTGAAGTACTTTGGAAATACTCTATGGCCAAGTGCCAACAGGCGGTCAAATTCGCGTCCCATACTTTTCAGCCACCCTGTATATAGTAAGATACTTCGGTGCTTAGCACCTTCGTCAGGCACTGAAATAGCCCTTCGTGCTCAAGTCCGGCAATATATGTGATATACTGGACCAACTCACGCGCGTGAGTTGGTGCAGTGTATCACATATATTGTTCTACTTGAGCAAGAAGTGCCATTTCCTGACGAAGGTGCTAAGCACCGAAATATTGCAAAATATTTTGGAAAGCTTTTGATACTGTCTTTTGAAATCTTTTTTGGAATAGAATCTTGGAGCCTTATTGTTCTGAAACATTTAGATGTTCGCTTTGTTTTACAAAGGAATATTCGCGAGAACGTAAGGCATGGTTGCCTTCGGTGCGAATTGTAGCTCATGACAATGTTCCGAGTATGCTTCAATGGCGGCATGCAATGTTTGATGTCATAACTCTCGATGGAATTTATTTTAGTGTGCGAGCCTTTGGACAGATTGCAGTGTTTTAGGACAGATGTGAAAGTTGATCGCCTAGGGGCACATTT
Organism: Teladorsagia circumcincta; assembly: GCA_002352805.1. Classification (NCBI taxonomy): domain Eukaryota; kingdom Metazoa; phylum Nematoda; class Chromadorea; order Rhabditida; family Trichostrongylidae; genus Teladorsagia; species Teladorsagia circumcincta. The sequence goes on from KZ345155.1 coordinate 210,114, forward strand.
AAAACCCAATTATCGCAGAGGTGGTATGATACAAAGAACAAACTGGCCCTTCTCTCCAGTTTCGTGACTCGTGCTTGCAGCCACGAAGATGTTCTGGGTGTCATGCTTGCAGCCACGAAGGTGTTCTGGGTGTCAAAGCTCTCATTCGTCTAATAGTTCATGATCTGTCCGGCGTGCAGCACGCCACCGCACTTTTCATGATAAGTGAAGTGTTTGTGGGTGTGCCAAAGCGTGCCTGGAACTCCCGAGCTCTGTAGTTCGCTCTGGTTTCAACCATATGTAACCGTCTTGCGTCTACTGCACTGTTAACGCAAGGTGAATACCAGTACCTAGCGTTTAGGCTTTCATCAATGGTCGCGGAACGGCATCCTGTATACTGCATAAAAAGGCGCGAATGCTGCACACTCGCGATATGGTATATACGAAATTCTGTGAGTTTCCTACTATTATTTACTTTTCTGGGACAAGCAAGACTACGTCAGTAGGACAGCCGACCGTTAACTCGAAACAGTCGCGTGCGCTGGTGTGGCCGTATGCGGCCGCACTGCATCACTAGCGCCATAATAGAAATTCTTCATTTGCATACATCAAATTGATGTGCGATGGATTTGGATTTGAGTGCTTTTGAGTCAGCTGAAGATCCAACAGATAGAAATCCATGAACTATCGTTCGAGAGCCCTAGCTAGTGACCAGGGTCAGCCCTACAAAATTATCTAACACGCTTCTTTTAGCTAGATTTTGTTATCGTTAGAATATTGACAATATTGATATTGATATTGACGGTTCGGAATTCCGTGTCAAACACTCTAACATGGGGGCGCTAAGGAAGGAGGCTTCTGTTATAGGCCGGTTTCCTTTTCTGTCTTTGGTCCATTTCTGTCCTCGAAAATGAGAATGCTCTGGTTCACTGCTTGAGCGATCGAATATTCCTCCACAGGCTCGAAGGAGGAGTGCTCGGCCACTTACCAAAACCCTTCATGAGAAAGCCAAGGCTCCACTTACTTCATCGCTTGCTAGAGGGGTATACGTTACAATACTCAGAAGTGCACATTAAGTTATATAGAGCAGCCTTCCAGAATGTTGCTTGCAGTAAAATGTAAATGACATCTGCCTACGGTCATGTTGTAGCCCAAGTATTAGTGCTGTCCAAAAGGAAGACAATAGCTATTGGTCGCTGACATTAGCGCTACTTGCGACTGAGTACCGCAAGCGCCCACGGCTAGGCCTTAGAATTGTCGTACGTTGGAAACAGAAGTTTCAGCCTTTTGTTCAGCCGCTTCGAACGATCGTCTCGCCGTCATTGGTAACGAAGGAATTCTGTTTTCCATGAGTCACCTTAACGAGGCTTTCCTTGTTTCTAGCCATATTAAAGGTTAGTGTCGAGTCGATTTAATAACTCTTTCTCCTCTACTTTGACCCTAATTTCTACCTGATCGAATAGAGGTGCAGTCTTCTAGCTGTACTTCATGATGCATACACAGTACATCTTCTTTGTGATTACCGTTAACATACCTTATGCAGGGCCATCGGCGGTATCGCTTGAAACGCTCGATTTCTCCTCTGGTCACTTAGAAAACGATTTCTCGATCCGACTTTTCTACCATGAGGCGCAAACGGGCACACAGGTACGCCTACTGATGGAATATCCCGCTACTCATACCTACTTCTTCATGATTTAGTACACTATCATGTCGAAAGAGATCGTTCACGAAGCTTCGTACGATCGCAAGCCAGACGGAACTCTTGTAATGCATATAAATGGTGTGTGACTATTACAATTCCCTCTCAGCGTTCTCAAGTGTCACCTGGGGATTTTCAGGTATGGCCGTTCGGCAGACTCGATCTGGTGACATTATTGTTGATGCTCGCCCACGAGTGATCCAGTGCAGTCCGTCAACAGCATCAGTACACGTGCGCAGTTCGTACATCGATATGGGAGTACAGGTCAGTCAACATGGTGAATTCCTCGAGAACGTGGTACTCAATCGAGGGTACTTTTTGCGGGCAAAGTTGGTACGAGCACTGCGAAACAAAGGAAGGTAGTTTGGGCTTACCGCAATACGGACCCACGACCACGGTATGCTGGACTCCAATCACTGCCTTACTTTTCAAGACAGTGGTTGGAGACCAGCATAACGACGGTAGAAGATACAGTGGCGCTCAAAAGTATTCGGCCAAATGCTTTCCCGG
>KZ345155.1:223799-234283 GCA_002352805.1 Teladorsagia circumcincta
AATCTTTTGCCGCCATGTATGTTAGCCCGCACCCTCAGGAGATCCACCTAATCCCCACTAGGCAATTTTCCCCTTCTCCGACCTCTGTTCTTATCGTGGAGTCCTCCTTTGAGCCAATGCTTCATCCGTCACCGCTACATGGCACCGATTGTACCACTATGATACTAGCCAGCATTTCTGAAGGGCAGTGGTGAAATTCGTCCATCTCATAGTGGCAAATATCGCTCAATCTGCCAACTGTTTGTGGTCTACGAACACCTTATTGAGTCATGCTCAATAACAGTGAGAGCACTTCAAATGCAGACAAACATGAGAGCAGGCTAGCCTTGGCAAAGGTTCTAGCCTCGTGAGACACACGGGAGTGTAATATGTCGCCAAGCTTTGCAATTATGAACCTGGCAAAAACTTCCAGCGTTCTGTGCAGAGCCGGTCTTTCAGGTCTCAGGCAGACAGGGTGTTCGTACTCAGTACATGAGGAATCTTCGTGAGCTTTACAACAACACTGCCCAAAATTTTCTCCTCTGTAAGAGGATTTGAACTCAAGATTTTGAAACTGCGATGTTATCTCACCCCCAACCTCGCGGTTACCACGAACGAGGTACGTATTGGACACTAGGAAGCAGAGGTCATTAGTTTTGTACCACATCGACTCCATTCCGCTGGCGACATCGTATGACACTTCATCAAGCAAGCAATGCAAGGTCTAGTTGTTGGGGGCGAATAAGTTCTGAATGGAGAAAGTAGAGAAAATTTGATTGCTGCAGGGTCGGTATCAACATGATGGTTGTTGAGTTTCAGAAATGAATAAGAAGAGACGAACAGCATTGGGCAGCCATGTGGAAAAACCGAAAGAGATCCTGCTGTTTGTTCTACCCTATAGGCCTGCTCTGGGATCAAGCTTGTGTGGTTATTGCGCAGGAATGCCAATGTGCTGGAGCGAAATGGGCCGGCAGTAAGGAAAAAAGGAGAAGAGTTCGTCGAAAACTCGCTATTAAGGGCTCACACATCTTTGTAATCATCCCCTATCATGTTTTTAGCCACTACATTGCCATTAAGTCTATTCAGCGACTTAACTCGTGAAATGAATTAATTCATCTGAAGGCGTGCCCCAGGATCAAAGTGGTGTGGTGCTTGCACACGGATACCAATGTGTTGGTGCGAAATGGGCCGACAGTAAAGAAGAAACTAAAAGATTCCGTCCAGAACGCTCAGATTAAGGGCTCGCTCACCTTCGTAATCAGCTGTGCTAAAGCAACAAGAGACTAAGCACGGAGAGAAGAGTATGAGGTGAGAGGGTGCATCAGATGAGAGGGTGCCAAACAACAGCCTGATAAAAGTAAAAGATCTGAAGCCTCAGCAGCTTGCTTCGCAAGACCCTAGTGCTCTCTTTAGGTGATTTCCGTCCACGGGGATGCCACATTTGTGGTTGTTCTCTAGGGTTCTATCCTACAGACCGAAGGGGATCGCTCACACGTCGTCCGTCTGGGGTGTGCCTTCAAGTGAACACAGTGAAACATGGATACTGCGAAGGCAAAATGACCAGTGCGAAGTGCGGTTCCCAACGCTCTGTAGACGATGTTCTGGGTCTCCTAATAGGAAAAGGGAAGCTGGAGGTGCGACCGTCAACAGTGTCGGTGCTTCTGCCTTAGAAATGAAGATCAGGCGAGCCAGACAAGTCACTCCATTTGGTGATGACCGTTGGACCAAGCAGTTACCGTTCAACTTCCTAAAAACGCCAAGCGATCACCTAGACAACGGCCAGAAGGTAACACATCTTCAAAAGAGCACGTACGTGTGAGGTAAACCGTTCGTGCTCCTCGAGCGAGAAGCATGCTGGTGTGCAACAAATGCGAACGAACACCCTACTGGTATGAGATCGGGAATGTGGTGAGCAAAGCAACGACAAGTGATCGTTGAACCTTCAAATCATTCTACATGTATGCTGATCAGCAGAACGTGAGTTTTAGCGCGATATATTTGTCAATTATGTGAGGGTCTGAAAAAAAATCAGCACAACAGAAGGCCTACGGGAGAGCAGAGCGTTCGTTGTAGGGTTGAAGCAATGGATTAAATGTGGCGTCGTCTTCAATAACGTTCATGATGAATCGGTGAAGTGAATGGCTGTGCAGTGAATTTTTCGAAATAGGTCAGTTACATAGAGCGCCTCCGGAGCGAGAGGCAAAATCGGCTTATGAGTTTGAGCGATTCAATTTAGCTGAACTTTTGATGTAGCTAGGTAGTCTCAATTGACTAACCTCTGCATAAGGAGTTGCCTTAAACACCGTGAATGCCACATATGCCGTAAAGATCACTCCGCCAGTGACAATTGAGTTCAAGGCCAGGAACAGCCCTACCGGTATCCCAGCCAGAAAGATTGACACCATCTCAAAATTATAGCGTTAAAAATCAATAATTGTATACAGCACTTTGTTTGCTCACCTTAAACGCTACCAAAATTTTTTCGGCAGTTGTGAGGTAATCCGTCTTCACTGTAGCGTTGTTATACACCCGTTGAGCCAGGAAAGTAGGGAAAGCGAACAAGACGTACAGAGGAATCCCTACCTTCAAGTATAATATAATTCTAGAGCAGACGTTTTTATGCTCTGCTTTGTTTCTCTGTTGCAGCTTACCATACAGGCTAGGAAGAAGACAGGCACGTAGAGAATCAGCGCGAAGGCCCGCACATCAACGGCAAGTTTCACCCAAAACAGTCCACGCTCGATATCGTCGTATCCAACTCGACACGTTTGGCCTCAAAAATAGCTTTGCATTTTAGTAGTTTAGTAGTGGATTTTAGTTTTTAGTATATGTCAGCCCATTCGAGCCGCTTTATTCAATCTTCTCCACGGTAGAGGCACTTCATCGACCCGGGCCAAGACAAGCGACACTTTGGGTCTGGATCATGTCTAGAGCTGGATTGACGATGGAAGGGCAGTCCATTGCAAGCTAAGCTAAAGATGGTCAGTGATGCTCGAAAGAGGAAGAAACTGAGGAAAGTGACCCAGAACCAGAAAAATGGGACCCGATGATTCTCGCATTGATGCGACTTTCATTGGCGCTGCCTTTTTCACGATAACACTATTGCCGTTGAAGACCTAGAGACTCAGACGCGAGAAAACGGGAAAGATAGGCGTGGCCCGCCATTTGCGCCAAAGGTGAGGTCATGGTAGACCGCCGAGAGCATGTCCTCCTCTGCCAATTGCATATTGGTGCGCACCCTCAGGAGGTCATTCTGTCTCTCAACTAGGTGAATTTTCCCTTCTTCGACCTTAGCTGTTTTCGTGAAATCCTTCTTTGAGTCACTTTAGCTACAGTTACGAGCAAGGAGGGTCCCACTTGATAGAAACTGAAAGAGTGTGTGGGCTACATTGAGCTCTGCAGTAGGTATTAGAACTTATCTTTATAATAAGGGGAAACCGTGATAGCATAGAATATCACCTGAGACGTTACTCTTTCCTCCCAAGGAAACTGGAAAATTAAAAGATTTGTGGTCACCTGTGAAGTGCATGATGCTTTCTATAGGCTCACCGCACTGCCAACAAAACCGGGTACGACAACGCAAATTGGCACATGTCACATAGCTGCACCCTTCTTTCTCGATATACATAGACTAAAACGTGTCATTTTAAAGCCGATTGGAAAAAAGTGATCAGTCTTTTGAAGACCTTGCACAGAGGGCACTGCTTTACGTATTCGTTACCACCGAATGCATAGTAGATGACGTCTTTGTTGTGATAGTATTGCAACCATTGACGATGATCGAGGGGCATGAAAAGGTTCAGGGCATCCTGCAGAAGCTGTTGCTATGGTCAGGTACCGGCATAAGAAAAGTTCAAAACTCACTTCTTGCTCGTCTAGAACTGCATTGATATCATTTTCATGTATTCGTATAGGACAGGACGGTTTAACGCACTTTATACGTGCCTTGGCTTTATCGCGAATCCAAAACTAAAAAATAACAATAAAATAACAACAGATCGAGACTGCTTTCACACTTTGCGCCGGTGCGGTCGGTGCAGTCGGTGTCGACGGCGCGGACGGTGCCGACAATGCGAAGAGCGTCAGTACGCACTCTGACGCACGACGCGTACCTGGCGCGCAGTCGGTGACTTTCAATCAATGAATTCGGTTTCATAATATTCCCCTTTGTTCAGTTGCCTCAAGTGCCGTGTTCTTTTGCTCGTGTTTTTTCAGAATCATTTTTTTCGTGTGATTCATTGTCTTTCAACTGTTCTAGAATGGTTATGTTAGACAGTGTGTTTGAAAGTTTCAGGTGAGTTCATTATCGAGCGAAAACAGTAATTCAAAAAGGAAAATGTTTGAACTCGAAAGCGGGAGTGAATACAAAGCAAAACGGCACAGAAAACGTCGAAAATTTACTGTAAGAAGGCTCATCGTTGGGAAAGTGCGCCAAGTACCCGTCGTGCGCCAGTGCGCGTATCAAGGCTCTTCACACTGTCGGCACCGGCCGCACCGGCGCAAAGTATGGACGCAGCCTAAGACCATGACAGAGGAGACTTATTATGAGCAGTGTGCTCATAATAAGTCCATAGAGCTGTCAGTTGCTTGGTGATCTAAAATTGAAACTAGTCGCTTTGCTCATAAGTATTCTCAGGCCTAAAGATGTGCCGCTAAACGGTCAAGATCGCCGCCTCCGCACAAACCATCCTCACTGAGCATCAATGTATGCGCCTAGCACGGCGGCGAGATCAACGATTGGTGACGTTACCATCATTAGGGACAGGTATCTCAATATAGATAATCATAGAAATTTTCATTCTCTGTGTAATCAAATAAAAAGTCAAGGCTCGTTCTACATCCACGCGATGTAACATTGATGATAATCCAGTTGGCTCTCCTTGCGCAACCACGCCGCTCCACGTACATCGCAGAGACCCCAGGATTATCTTGCCTTCGGCAGCACTTACAAGAAAAGGCCTTCAGGTCGCTGTGACCATTTAGAATAAGATGTATAGATGCGTCTCGAAACTGTACTCAAATCTGCTTTCCAAGTCTGCTAAACGGTTTTCCAAACGGAGCTGCGAAACGAAAAAGCACAGGTGATGGCCCGGCTCACCAGCAAGAGGTTGTGGGGAGGGTGCATCGGGCGTTCACTTCTTAACTTTTAGCCGCAACATTTCTAGAAAGATCTTTCTACTCGATGTTTCGACAATAGCTGGTAAATCTTGTGCGTATAGCGAGCTCACAATGAGGTCTGAGCACTATTTACCTATGGTTGCTCATAGTTACGCGCAAACAGTGTCCAGAGTTCATCATATTCGATTAACAGGCACCTATCTAAGCCTTGCGCAACGGTTAGAAAGGTGCTTTTTCCATAAAGAATGCGCACAGAAGCGATGAAGTGAACTGAAAAAAACTGAACCAACGAGTCTGCTCCACGAGCACATGTCCAAGATCCCACACCCATTGCAGCTGACAGAAACGATTTCTAGGAATGTTGCGTATGTTCCACCGTAAAACATTCGCGGTGGGACGAGCGGCATCACATGTTATCGATTCGTTTCCGATGTTCTTTCTGTCGTTTTCTCTGCGCACTTACAGAGAGAGTCGCGATGAGAACATGACCATCATCAGTGGATCACCATTGTTATAGAAGGAAGTGTGGTGGCAGGGCGATTCAGCCGCAACAATAGCGGCTGCGGAGGGTATCTATGTGCGTGGTGTGGGCGTGGTTGCGCAAACTGTGAGACGTTGCCGCGGGACTCTTGGAGGACTGCCGCAGAATGGTCATAGAACACTATGCTGAATTGCGTCAGGCTAAATTCCGGTCATAGAAACTAATCCCAATATAGGAAGGTCTGCTTAATCTCGATTTAAAACAGCCACAGGATCAAACTGGTGTAGTTTTTGCACACGAATATTAACGTATTAGTGCGAAATGGGCCGGCAGTAGAGAAAGAAGAAGAATTCGACCGGAACGCTCAGGTTGAAGGCTCATCCACCTTCGTAGTCAGCTTATGAGCAAAAAATGTTAGCTTAGGTGCGGAGGAAGTCAGCGAGAAAAGAGGAAAGAGGTAGTGAAGCAGATGGGCGGTCTTGCGCTTCAGTGGAGCGGCAGAGCCGACCGCGGTCGTGTTGCGCGCGCCTTTCGATTGAAGCGCAAGTTGAGAAAGTCGCTGAATTTATCTCCTATTTGACAGACTATAACTTTCCTCGATTAGATCATTTCAAAAAATGAAGATAGGCAGTGAATACGCCGAGACCCCTTGTTTCTGAAATCTGCTGATACTTTTTTCAAACACGTTTTACACGCGAATTAACCACGTCGAGGATCTTTCTGTTGGAATCGAGAGTTCCATAGTTTCGTGACAACTTTTCCGTAATTAACCATTTATTGCAAACTATATACAAAGTGATGATTGACAATAAGCCAATCAATATACAAAAGGTGCTAGAATCTACTGCTGTAGACTCTAGGCTTCAAATAGTCAAGGAAAAGGGGACTGCCCGCATTTAACCTGCCATCTTGCACGGTGAACCATCTCCTTGTTGGAGATGTTCAAACGTATGCTTTCTTCTTATCGCAGAAGGAAACGACCATCGCGTAGACCACGCTCAGGCCAACGTGCATTTGTAGTCGTATCGGACGAACTACTGCACCACTAATTTCCACTCGCGGAAACATCTATTCTTCAACTGATGAAGAGAACGAAGCTCGCATTGGGCGACGCTTCGGAGCTAGGAGAGCCCTCCAGCACGTAGAGTCCATCGCCAAGTCGTTCTCGACGACGTTGGGAAACTCCCTTCTTGTATTCCGAGAGAGCGCGATCTGCTCACATCCCGTGAGCTCGGTAAAACTCCATACTGACTGATCAGCTCGATCAGAAGACAGTAGGTGGGGGCGTGGCTTAGGGTTATGGCTAGTGAGACAGTCTGAAGTACCTAAGGAGACACCTAGGGATACTAGTCTGCACCTGCATGCTCTTTTACAACCTAGACGCGGCCCCATTCCAATCCGAGATATTGCTTACGAGTTATCTAAACTTGGATGACTCAGTAAAATTGAGTTAGGCTACCCATGTACTACATTTCGAGGATGTTGAAATTTTATGCGAGTTTTCTTACTTTGAAAGGCAATGACTTTCTTCATTGACAACATTTTGAAAATCTAAGGGAACCATTGTGAAGAGGAGGATTTTCTCTTTCTGATGGGCACTGCAGCTGTTTCAGAAGTTTTCTGGTTTGCGAGAGATCTGCGCCAAGGATATATCAAGGATGGCTTCTGAACTAATCGAAAACCCCATTCATCCTTCGCCGATGCAATGAACTTTTTTCCGAAATCTCAAATTGCTTCCAAAATGCACCTCCTTGATAGATTGAACAAGAAATGACACACCCGATCCAATCCGTTCTGGTATGCGTAGTGCAGTATCCCACACGAAGTCAGTTGGAAGGTGCGCTGTCGAAACGGCAGCTTGCTTGTGCAAACCGAAAGGTGCTGCTGGTCTTAATTAATTAGTAGTTAATCAGAATTATTCTTATGCTCATAGTATTATGTGAACATTCCTTCAATTACTCGCTTCTTTCTGACCCTGCTCCGATGGCTGCATTCGCGGCTGCAGAATGTGATGATGCCAAGAAGGTCGTGGGTCTCCCCATTCTGAACCGACTACTGAGTTTCTGCTCCTACGAAGGTTCTCAAAGCGCTTACGTCTAATTTTTAAATATTCCACATTCATATTGAGTATGATTCTTTTAACTGGACGCGCATTCTCCTTATGTCTTTATTCTGGTCATTTCTAGTAAGGCAACAAACACTTTCCATTTGAAACCTAGAGGAATACTTGTAAATTTGTATTGGCACAGCAAGTGCGTGGCAGGAGCACCCTGTGAACCTTGCTGGTCCTTGCGCCTAGAACTCCCTTACCTCGCTTTCAAGCTAGTACGACCCCCTGTCGAGGGTTTCCTCGACCGTTGTTCACCCTGGAGCAGAGCATGAGGTGACATAGCGCAACAGATGAGAGGGTGCCAGACAACAGCCTGATAAAAGAAAAAACCTGCAGATTCAGCAGCTTGCTTTGCAAGGCCATAGCGCTCTCTTTAGGTGATTTTGGTGCACGGGTATGTCACATCTGTTATTGTCCCCTAGGGGTGTCTTCTACAAACTGAACGTTCACACGTCTTCTGCCTGGGGTCTGCCTTTGAGGATGTCCGTACCGTGTCCCGGTTGAATCGTGAGCCCCAATGTTCAACAGCGCACTTCATCGCAGCGTGGTTAAAACCACGCTGCGATGAAGTCCGCTGTGAAACCCAGGCAGCCATACCGATAAATCATTCCTGTTTGGCGCTGCGCTTTGCGGCTTTATAACTCTGAAAAAAGAATCGTTGTGCAGATGTGGAGGCAGATAAATCAGCATTCAAACGCGCATTTAGGAATACACATTTGAACAGCCATGGTAAACTGAAGGGCTGTGTTTGTCATATGTGATGTGAAACGGTCATAGTGGGCGCATTCAGCACGAAAATATGACGAAAAGTACGTGTGCTTTATTTATCTCAACGACAGAGTTTTACTCCTAGCAGATTTTGCAGGTTCGCTTGGACCATGTAGCTCTACTCAGAGCGCTTAGCATTTTCATCTGTGCCTTCATACAGGCAAAAAACTGGTTCCGTACACATGGTCAACAGCACAAGGATGTCCATCTAATGAGTGATCAGTACGTGACATTATGGCTATTACGTGCATGAAAATAGAATTCCACATGAAAACGTGATTGTACTGGGTCTGGCACTATCAACTTATTGTTGTTTGATCTTGAATAGCGTATTACCTTCAAGTGATCCAAGGTACAGGCAACGCAGCTTATGTGACCACATTGACGGAGCTTTATACGAACGCAGTTTGATTGCTGGCATCGAACGCATGCCTTACTGGTTGACGTTGATGGCTGTAGTAGATGACTACGTTAGATAGTCGGAAAGAACACATATGACTTCGAAGATCCAAGCATTATGAAGTGAAATGAAATAACTAGAGCTCAACCCACCAGTTGTGGCGGCGCAGCTACAACGCCGACTGCTAAAATTATATGAGAGAGATCTAAATATTTGGCACTATTCCACTATTACTGCTCCAAAATCTCCAAAATTTGGTTTCCGTCGAAACTTTGTACTATAGGAATAATTCGATGCCCTGAGCATGAATATATCGCCCACTTTTGACGCTGCCGCCACCTTGTCACGACGACTGTTCTCACCAAATTCTATATACATATACTTGTATATGGGGATTATTTGGTGTCCTAGTCACGAATAGAACACTGATTTAATAATCATCGCTGCCTTAGCATATTTTCTGCTCTGCTGAGCTCCCTCGCTTGTAAGTAGTGCCCTGGGATAAGCCTTTCGAAAAAGGGAGACTCTGATGGGGGAAAATAAAGCACCGTACCCTAAAAGTTGAGGTGCATCAGGGTGATCGGCTCACTCACCTCTAAACCCCCTCTTCTTAAAGGCTTAGTTCGGATCGTGCGCGGTCCACCCAGTGCAAGGGTGCAGACGGGCAGAAAGTGAGCATCCAGCACCAAAAATAAGTGTAGCGTTCACAGTCAGGACACCAAGTCACCCTATCTGCAAGATTACACCGAATTTGAAAACAGCGTCGTAGCACGGTGGCGCCTCCTGGCGCCAAAGGCGCCTTCGTCAGGGATGGACGATTTATTCTTACTCATGGCACCGGATTACCTTTATAGGCAAATTTTCGACGAAAAATAAAACTTTGAGATTTTGGAGCAGTAGTGATGGGTGAGTATCGAAAATTTTTACGAGTTCCAGCAAAATAAAGTTAGTAGTTTGCAATCAAAACGAATAACGAGAATCTTTGCGAAAAAGAGATTCCCTATTTGCAAAGTATCTTGAGCGCTCGTATCCTTGAGGGGGAGGGGGGTACACCACAACGGCCGATGGTAGATGGCACTAGGACTAGACCAATGAGAGTGGAGAAAGGATAGGGAGAGCACATAGTAGTTATATTCTGCCACAGAATCCCTTTCCCTGCCTGGGGCCTAGTCCCAAGCACGGAAATTGACTCACTACCATGAACGTGCCCCTCCCCTCTCTCTTCTACCCCCCCCCCCCCCCCCCACCATGAGCGCCTTGTCTGCACTGACCTGCTCCAACAGCGGCTGCGGCACCAGCAACCTTAAGAAATATGAATTCGGCCAGTGGCTTGTGGTAAATCTAAGCTATTGTAAGCTATCGACTAAATGACTCGCTCTTGTTATCTACGTATCAACACACTGAAGACTTTTATACTAGTAAGGTGGAATCAAGGTCATGTGGTACACTGCCCTGAGAACTTTAGGTTAGGTTTTGTGCTCGGCGATTGCCCGGGTCGGAGACACCTTATCCAGTCAAACTCGCACTCGTCCAGGTTTGAGTGACCCGTTCCTCACATTTTTATCAGAAAGCCATATTTATCCGGGAAAATGTCAAATATTAAAAAAAAGCAAAAACACATATAAATG
>KZ345156.1:6749-23459 GCA_002352805.1 Teladorsagia circumcincta
AAAGGAGGAAGAAAAAAAAGAATTCTTTTGAAAATTTTCGAGTATGACCAAATTCCAATAAATTTAATATTACTGTAGATATCTTATAACTCACCCAAACAATCGGTCGCATGATAAATAACACTGAGCTGATTCGATACTTTGTCGAAAACCTTCTAACTTTGCTTAAATCTTAACAGGACTGAGTATGGAATCGGTAAATAAATTTCTTTATTTTTTCTTCAAATTGTTCTTCCTCCACTCTTGCTCCTATAGATTATTAGTGGCTGGTTTTGTAAGAAAGACTTGCCCTCAGATCATATCCGAATTTGAACCAAACTGATTCAGCAGAAAAGAAGTTACGGCCGGGAAAGCATCTGGCCGAATACTTTTGAGCGCCACTGTATATCAATCCACGCTCTAACAGAGTCCTTGACCTTACTCAATTTTGCCATTCTACACTGATAAAGGATGTGTACAGTACCCATATCTTTATGAACCCTTCTATGACATCTTTTCCCTTCTAGTATTCAGGCTGGGCTTTTCAGGGTCGACACTTCGAGTTACGGTTAACCCGCAGGTTGTCCATGGCCTGATGACAACGAGGTGATTGTTGCAGGATAAAAAAACAAGTACTTTTCAAGTGGTGAGATTGACAGGGAGTCTGACGTCGACTTTGTCTTGTTCCGAGAGTTGACCGTGAAGCAATTTGACTTGCAAATGAAGTAATAGTCTACCATACTATTTGCTCAATTGCTCAATCTGGAACGACTTTTTGTCGCACACGCGAGCAAACCCATTTACGTCGTGTAAAGTACTGAGAACTCCTTCGAGGAAAATCTAACCATATGCAGCTGCAACAGCATATCATGCGAAACGTAGTCCAGAAGCAACCTCTAAGTACCTTTTCAAAACCGAGCGAAACGCAAATATTCATCATCATCACATTTTTGGCGGGGTTCAGAGGAGTGGGAGAGAGCAGGTGAGTAAAGAAGTCATGGAGCAGGTGAGCATCCGATGTACAGTTTAGTGCTCGAGTACATACTTGATGAGGGACGGCGGAGTGAAAGGCCAATGTCTCGAATTTCTGACCGGAAAGGTAGCCGTATTTGCTCTGCAAAACTGAAGGGTCACATTTGTAGAGGAGGGGACGGGTTTTTAAAAGAGGGCTAGATCATAAATAGCTGGGGAATCTTCAAAGAAGATTCAGAATTTTCTCCAATGCTCCCTAGGCTCAGGAAACTTCATACAATCCGAAATTTCTCCCTGTTCGATACCCCTGTCCGACTAACTCTTTGAAAGCAGAGTTTACGGTTACGAGGCAGCCCATTGGAAGAACGGAAGTTGTAGTCAGGGTGCCGGGATAAAGCAAAAACTTCAGTTTGGCATCATTTGTCGTCATTATTGAAAGGGGATTGGGAGGTGGTCACAACCAGTGCGTTGAGGGGTCTGGTTCGCTAGTTGCGTCATCAAAACCGCTCCGCCCTCTGGTCATCGTGTTCAATGCATTAAAACTAGAAAGTAATTTCAAAATCAAACGAGGAGGTCACTCACGACACGGGAACCAATTTTGGAACAGCTTTCGAATATAGGGGGTGGGAGGGAGAGGGAAGAAGAGTAGAGAAGATGTAGTATAGGCACCTGCAATCAAGTCATTTCATTTTCACGGCACGAATCTAAAAGAAATAGCAAGGCATACTTCAGAAAGCGCATTTATAACGCCCTCCTTTTTGTGGAGGACGTTCATCAAAATATTGAGATTTAACCCTTTTCATACATTGAGAAATGTATATACAGATGCATGGAAAAATTGAATGGGCGTAAGGGAACACGCTCGGAGGAGGGAGATTGTCGACTCAACCGAGCTGATACCTTTTTTTCATCCTTACCCAGTGGCGGAAGAGCAGGGTTAACCATCCGTTGAGAAACCCTTGTCGGGGGTCCTTCAAGTTCGTGATTTCCGGGAATAAGGAGTAACTTTTTGTGTAGGTGGGTATCTTACATCATTTCTTATACACACCTCCAATCCTTTCCTACCCTCTCCTACTGCTCCACGGGCCATGAAGATGGAATCAGCTTTATCATATGTTGGGCTACCATATGAGGTCCATATGTATATGTAATTCCTGCGAGTGGTAATAACCCCCGATCATTGCTCAACGCAATGGAGTACGTATCCTGCGGAGCGAGATCTCAATTCCATACAGGGTTTCATGAGCCAGCCTGTAAACTAGCCGAGACATTCGTCTCCTCATGTAAGAGCGCTAAATTACAGTCAACGCTTGTGCTTTCAGTGCTACCACGTGCACAAAAGCGCTTTGTGAGGGAAAGGTGACAACAATAAGAAAGTGGCAAGAAGAACTTGACATGTCGGCGATAATCGCCCCTTTATAGCACATTACACTACGACATACTCTGCCGACAGTCTGTCTCTCTCTCGACGACGGCACAAAGGCGAATCACGTGCCCGCTGGCTGGTTGATGTCCAACAGTCAATGACGCAAAGTGGACGAAGGTGTCTCTGAAGGGGCTAACCGGTATTATTCAGTCAAATTTTGCAAAGCGGCGCTTTTTGTAGGCGGGGTAGGACTTCAAAAGAGGGTGGTCGAAATCCGCTATGGTAGGTGGTATTAGGACTAAGCCCGAATGGAAGGGAAGACAAGAATTGCTCACATTCTCCTCCAGAACCCCTGCTCCTCCCCAGGGCTCAGTCCTACATATTATGAGTGCCCACTCACTTAAAGCCACAGGTCAGGCTCAGTGGACCAAACCAAGCACTTTTTTCGTTTTTGTGCATGGCTACGCACCGTCAGAGACGTTGCCATGCTCAGAATAGTGGAGGGAGCTGTAATGAGGCCCCAGGGCATGTATTTACCGCTCCCGCCGCCTATCCCTGCTCCCTCCGCCCACTTTCCGAGATTGCATGGCTGGAACAACGTGTGAAATCAGCTAAGATGATTGCCGTATCAACCGAAGGAATAGCTGGCATATCCGGGAAACTCGTTTGGACGTGTTTCTCTCCCAAGCTGACCTTCTTCACTGCCGGGGGAGCGAGGCTTTCGTTTTCGGACTTGTCGACGATTTATCTCCGTTTTTCTTCATTGTCGTTCCATTTCTCATCTCTATAGTCAGTTTCAATCAACATAATGCTCAAACACGAGCCTGACTTTTGCCTTCAAACGTATCCCCCTCTCCCAGCGACATGAGCCCGGCAAAGCGTTTGAGTGCCAATGATGTAAAGGAACTTACTCGGCGATGAGCTGTCAATCTGCGATGCGCCATGCACTCCGTTTTCCATCGCCATGTTCGAGGAATTTCAGCAGGTATTTGGCATGACCATTATCATTCGAGGTAGTCAATTTTCACCTCGGTGCTTTCTTTCAGGCAAGTCTGATATCCTATGAGCGACATCGCACAGGCTGAGCGTTCGCCAGGTAATGATGGGATTCGACCCATATGTACGACCTGTTGACACAGCCTCTCTGTCCACGTTTTGGGTAAAGGGTTGCTCATGAAGTCGTTCATCGCTCCAGATCTAAGCTCTTCAGGTACCACAACTTGGCTGAGATATGATCAGAGAGCTTCATCTCAGCAGAGAATGGAAACCAGACGTGATTCTATCCACTAGACCTACAGAGTCATGTTTCACCTCATTCACCTTAAATGGTACTGCTATCAATGAACCACAGCTTGTCAGAATGATATCACATGCAGAACGATCTCGACTGAAATCCTGCCCCTAAGTTCGTCCAGTTCTACCATCCCTCCAAGGCCGTGTGCAGCAGTACCAAGCCGGGAATAGGACAACAAAACTCTGCATCTCTGCATACATCCCCGTAATCCTGGCCATGAGGACAGCCCCATCACTTAGCCAACATTGGCGCAGAAACCTTAAGCTGATAGCTCTGGCCGACAATTGCAATTTATGGTTTGTTTTTCCTACATTTTCCTTTTTCCAATGTTTCATAATGAGATGGGTCGGTCATAGTATTGCAGGGCTTTGAAATGATGGAATGTAGTTATCATAGCTGTCAACGTGTACCATCCAATTTAGCTCAGACAGCACACAGCGAGGAAGTTACAGGCAAGTCAGGATCAGTTTGATGTGATGATCAGATATGAATACGAAGGTGAGGATGCAAAAGGGACCAAAAGTGGAGAAAAAAAGGAAGAAAAATCGTCAGATACGCTGGAGCTGAGCCTTCTTGCTCTACTCTTCAGAGAGCTTTAGGATGCAGGCAGGGAGCTGAGAAATGATGTGAGTCGCGAAGAGCGTAAAAGAAGTTCGAGTAGCGAGGGCATAGCAGATCAACGTAGTGACGCAGATATGATATCGGAAGGTGGGCGGGCCCTGATCTTTCTGGGCTTAGGAGGATCTAACTCCCAAGCGTTTAGCGTAAAAGTGACGAGCTTAGAGGTGCTAAGATGTCGCGACCTCTATAGTTGCAGACCTAGCCCTCCACCCACGGGAGCGACTTCCTTAGCGAGGGTGAGCCCGACTTGCGCCTCTAACTAAGGAGGAAGAGAGCGGCTGATGATTGTTGCGTGGCTGTAGTACGTAGGATAATAGAAAGTGAAAAAAAAAGAACAAAAAAAAACATAAAGAATGAGAAAGAGAATCGGCGACCTGGAAAGCTTAGGTGATGTCATTAGCCATCGGCTAATAGGATTAAGCGAACAAATAAAGCAAAATCAGAGAGGATGAACGAAGTAAGACGACGATCTGGGAAGTGGTACTAGTTAATGTGAAGCCATCGCGAAGTCTTGCCGAAGGTGTGTGGTCGCGCGCTCAACTTTCAGAAACTACTTGAACTCGGTCGGAACGGTAGGAGAGTGATGACGCAAGTGGAGCAATTACACCCAAGCTCCGCCATAAGGGCTGTTTTGCTCACCTCAGGAATAAGCCTTAGAGAGAGGACGGATTTTGCAGGTCTGTCCTCGCTCCAAAGCCTATGTTAGTCTGAGATAAGCTCAACTTGAGGCGGTTCAAAGGACCGAGTTGAAGTAGTGCGTCTCCTGTCGGGGACCCCATCCCCTCCTCAACATTCAACATACGGCCCCAGCAGAAACGCCAAATGGGCTGGTTTGCTTACTTCGGAAAAGTCCACAGTAGTTGCCGTCGTCTCGAAAAAAAGCACCGAAACTGTACGACGATATAGAAAACGAGAGCTATGATTCATAGTTATTGCAAGTACCAGATGCGTAATGGAATGTTTCTACATTTTTTTATCAGGGTCGAACACATGGCGCATCAAGAACGCAATGATTTGTGCCAAGCAATTTGTGCTTTTTCACATCAACGTCAGACTTCCAGCTGGCTGTCAGCAGTGCTCGCTGCTGACCTATTCGCTTGCATAACTTTCTCCTCATCAACTGTCCGCTGCGGAAAATGAACATGACAATCAGTGGACCATCAAAGCTTGGAAAATATTTCAAAGGACACAAAGTAGTGAAATTCACGGAGTGAGGAAAGACAGGAAGCACAAGAAATTAGATTAGACGATGGAATCGGCAAGATAAATAGAAGAATTGCACCTTGATTGGCCAAGGAAGGCATTTTCGAAGAGATGCTTGGATATTCTACCTGAAAATTCCACAAAAAAGATGAAATGAAAGAAATAATGATAATACAAATCCTGAAATGTAATTAGAAATGGTAACGGTGATTACTTGTTAATTTTGAAGTGGAATGCGTGGCGCATTCCAAAACAGAATTGAGCAACACCAAATGATTTATCCTTTTATTTTACGCTTGAAAATTTGGAAAAAAATCATTACGGAAGTGGACAGCAAGGTGGAAAGTAAAGCCAGACAGAAAGACACGGTATTGATCGATTTCCGGGATACGCCACTTATCTGTATTCCATTTACAATCGCAGAGATATTTCATGCACACGGGTGACAAAAAAAGGCGACACTCCGTATGAAGCTTAATCAAGTAGAGACAAGCTCACGCTCAGTAAAGAAGCAGAAAAATGTCCCTTGGTTTACTATGCGTACTCAATGATCCTTGAGTTAAAGAGGCCAGAACTTATTTAATTTTTTTTCTATCGGTCTCAAAATAGAAAGTCATCTGATATTGCGAACCCGTTCAAGCAGAGTAATACATGTGTGACAAAAGTTTTAGATCTCAATCTTGCAGAAGGTCATGAATGATTTTTGTGTTTGACTTCCAGGAACCAAGTTATGATGTTTCGTGGATGACTCCGCCTACATTGGTGCATGCTCCGCCCACCAGTGGCAGAACAATGTGTTGTTGATTGTGTAGGTGAAAATTTCCAGCTAGCATTTAATAAAATTTGATTGCTTGCAAGCAGTGGCCTGGACTAAGCGGTCAAAGAAGCTCCGTTCGTCAATACTACGGCTGGGAATGCAGCCACAAATGTGATGCCATATTTCTTAGTTCACTAGCGTTCGTTCCACTTTACATCTCTAAACTCACTTTCAAGCCTAGAAGTGCCAACTCGATACCAACCCGCTGCTTATTCGATTTTTCAAAGCTGTAGAATGGAGAGGCCTCTTTCATCTCATCCCCTGTATTCTATACCTACACAATGATTGCTAGGGCCGGTCGACGTCAATGATTTTGCCCTCACGGACGAGAGGGTGCCCCAGGGAAATGGAGCATTACTGACTCGTTGGGATTTGATCAAGGAAGCACGTATTTGATGGCGGCATTACAGGCCATTGCCCCATCCAGACCTCACGGTACTAATTGAGAGAAATTAAAAATAAATAATAAATAATAAATGAGTACATGATGGGGTGAAGGTGGTATGCTGCTGAGTGGTGTCGCTTACCACGCCCACGGTCCAGCACCTACTTCGCGAGAGAGGCAAATTTTCCACACCTCCCTAATCCGCTGATTGGTACCACACTCGTCTATGATGAAGAAACACTGATTTGTACAACATCTGGCCGTAGCAAGCTATTGTATAGGCCCAGTCGCCTTCAAATGCCATTATGATTCTGAAAGAGAGTTGAGAGTGTGGCTTATTCTAAGCAGGAAAGTTGCATGATTTGAGCCCTGCAACTTTTATCATTTGTAAAACGAATAATTCTAGAAGTGAACTGTAATGCATAGCTTGGCAAGAGGTCAAAAGCGGTATAGAATCAGAGATTCAGAAAGGTGTATAGATGGAGCTAACTGAGGGATAAACTGGATAGGTTTCAAATTCGCAACGGTTTTTGTTTCTGGCGTCAGTCTGATCCATCCATCCATCTGATCTATGTAGGGTATAAAAGCGCGACTCATTCTACGCACTTTTTCGATAGAAGTTCTATGTGAAGCCATGATAGGAACACCTTTAATTTATCAGGAGGATAAACCCACAGATGATATGTGGATAAATTACTGCCTCTACCCTTCGAAAACGGAGGTACCACTGTAAGCTAATCGACGCTATAACCTATTCGGAAATTAGAATATTGCTGTCAAGACCAAAGAACATCGCCCAGACACTTCCCAGAGAAGTGGGCTGTACTCAATTGTGGAAAGAAGATTTAGTCTCCAATAAAGAAGGGTTTATTCCAATCAGGAGGAACAGGGACATGTGGTGCGCTAGGGTGGCATCTGCACAAACAGAGAGGAAACTGTCAGGGTGCGTGCATTATGTCGATTCCGCTTGCAAGTCACCCACGAGGTTTCTCCCTGGAAAAATTTCGACTAGTGTGAACGGCGCCGAACAGCACACGCCATGTACCCCTCTCTATTTGACATTTGTCTTCGCTCAGTCCTCTAATGCGTCATTCTACTTCATGTCATAATTGTAGTGGTATTTAGCGATTTGACCCGTGCAATGAATTGCGGCGTTTGCCGATGAAAAGTGACTGTTTTTGTCCTCCTAAAGGAGTTTAATATAAATTGATCGAGTCTGGTGCTATGGAAGGCCTGCTTGGCCTGAACGTGATGCGATCCGGGAAACGATCCCGATCGAACAACGGTCTCAACGTGCGCATGGCCAGTGTCGTCACCTTCATCATCCCCCAACCACGGTCGGGTACCCGACAGGAGGCTCGTCGCTGGAGCGCAGAGACGGAGGCGAGTCAGCGGGCGAGTCGCAGCGCGTGCTGTGTGATGTAGGATGTGCTCTAACAGATTCTATTCAAGACGACGTGAAACCACTGCAATCTACGCTGCGACTCTTCAGTTGGTTCGACTGCGTCTCTGCTTTTCCAATACGCGTTGCAATTTGTTTTGTTTTGTTTTGTTTTGTTTTAAAGTTTTGTTCACAACCCAGCATTCCTGTTAAGCATTTGCAAGGCAAACTGCGGTCAAAAACAGCAGTTGACAAATTAAGACAATACAAAATTTGTTTTTGTTTACGGGCTTCCTGTCAGGCCTTAGTTGCCCCACAAGTTGGCAATATAAAAATCAAAGCAAAAGAAGAATTCCTTGCCAACCAGAAAAAATGAATGAACAATCAAGAGGCTTCTTTCTATTACGGGAATATATCAAACGCCGGGAATTCCCCTAATTATGGCACCCGCACCTGACAAGTTGGAGAGGAGCTCACAGATGATTCGATAAGGGGATGAAGGATTTGTCGCGTTACGAGGATATAATTAGAATCACATAACTCCCACTGATCACCTCCCATATCATTTGCTATAACTTGCCTGGAAGCCATGGAGCTGATAAAAGTTGATTTCCTTCAAACATCTGGAACAGCTTGCCGGCAGGCTTGCATGAACCGGGAGTGCCCAACTTCTCCCTTCATGAAAGTTCGATACTGATGTTCGCATTGGGAGTTTTTACCTTGTGAAAGGAATAATGTATGGTGATTAGGAAATTTTTCATTTGCTGCTTTTCCCTTTCCAACTTTTAATATTTCCTACGCGGTTGTCCCTAACTTTAGTTCCTTTCCCTCGCAATTATCGTCGAAACGCAGGACTAAAGAGGGGAGGAAGCTTAGTGCAACAGAAACAATAGAATCTATTGAATGCTTCGTAAATCCTTTGTAAACATCAATCCACATCATCCATTCTCAATCGGTTAAACGCTCAGTGACATTGCTATAATCTGTTCGGCACAGGTGACTGGATTCGCGCTCGCAGACTTTTTGAGACAGTTTGTGGATTGGGCGCGCGAAATTCTGATAACTAATCAAATTTTCTTTTTTGATGGTAGTTATTCTATGATAATGCAAGCTTTTCGGAGTCCGAATCAATATGATCAATCCTAATCAGTGTGAGTTTGCGCCAAGTATTCCTCGCTAACAAGAAGGAAAAGGCATCTCCATCCTCAATATGGCATGTGGACCAGACCATGACTTGCGGGTCGACCTCTCATACAAGTTTGAAGCGCAGGAGGTGAAAAACTTCTAGGTCCACTCTATGACCTTTCCGAAACGGTGGTGTGGGTCTTACTATCGTTAGTCACTAGTCACTCAGGATCGTGACCATCCTGTTTTTCTTCATCGATGGGCTCAGGCCCCTTTACCAATACAACTTCTTCTAGACAAATATCGGCGGTTTTTTGGCGATGGACTCGTGGCCTGCCTATAGTACGAATTCGGATCTAATGGACTTCTCTGTTTGGGGTTCCGTTGACTACTTTCTAAGGAATCCATATGCAAAAAGTTCGGTGATTCTGAAAAGATCTGTCTGAAAAATATGGAGCAAATTATAGGTTGAACACCACTGCCGCACCATTGACTCGCTGAAGATATAAATCGAAGCCCGTCTCAAACTGATGGCAGCTATATACCTCAAATCTATTTTGCAATTATAAAATGTCATGGTTCGATGTTTGACAAAATTGATTATTTTCAAATCTTTGCACAGAAATACGCCAAATTGCGTTGTTTTGGTATCCCAAGAAAACCTCTCAGTAGAATGACACTATCCAAACAAGAAGGAATGCTTCCCAATTTTTTCACATATTTAAATCAAACTGGTACCCATCAGTGATGAAACCGTTGCTTCATCTTTGGAAATGTGTTGATCCTGCGAGTATTTGCGCAGCCATTATTAAAAAGATTACTCCAAGCAAAATTCAAGCTCGATCTCTTTGCTGGCCCTTTAATAAAAGTCACTAAGTTTATTTGTGACCACTGGCTCATTGGAGCCCTCGCAAGACAGGGTGTGTTACTTGTCAAAATGGTAGGCTTTTACGAGAGATCAATAGAATAAAAGAGGGCATACGACTTTGTTGTGCCCTAGTAAACTCATTTCAGTGAGAAGAAATTTCAGGTTTGACGGAGACTTGAAGGTAAATACCTGAATGAAGTTACGCGTCTCCACATCTTTAGGGAACGACCCAAAAATCTCGTTGAAACAATATCATCGATTCCTAGCCTCTATTCCTCCACAAGTGAACAGCGGCATCTGAAACATAAAACTTGAACTTCTTGTTACCAAAGAAAAGTGGTTTCAGAGTAACATCTCATTATTTTGAATGAAAAATTACTCAATAAAGCCCAGCTTTGGCCCGTTTTTTCGTTTAGTTTCTCTTCTGTGTTCGGCCAAAACGCATAGAAAGCATGACAGGACCTTACCTAGTCGACTATATCAGAGATTTTGTCAGAGGATTTCAGTTGTATCCTCTTCCTGTCGTAGAGCTGACACCGGTTGAGCGTACCCGGTGATTTCGCTCGATGTAGTCTTCGAGATTGTTCGGCAATGCTTTTGGGAAGGTTCTGTTGGTTACCTTGGTACTCGCTTATCCCTTTTCGCAGAAAGCGGGAGTACCGAGCTAAAGTTTCCTTAAGCTCTCAAAAATGGCATCGATTCTCGTGGTCGAGCCATCAGGCGCGTACAGAGACAACGTCTGGCTTTTGTAATACTTGCAGAGGGGAGAAGAGCAACTCAAACCGTGATTCTAGTAGTTACCTTACACCCAATAAGTGTTACTGTCGTTGCTGATTAGATCAAAAAGTCCAACAGTGAGGAGAATTCTTTACAGAGGTCCTATGATTTTGAACTGGCTCTAACTTTAAAAAATTGGTCTAAAAATACGGAAAATAAACTGTGTAGCCTGGTGACTGTGAGCATAGGTTTTTGATGAAAGCGATTCTACTTGTACAAGTTGCGATGGAGGATTTGCCCACCCAGTTTGATCTGCTGTGTCGCTCCCTGAAATTTTCCCCATACGACGGCTGGTGAAAAATTTATCATGCAGGTGTGATTGTGTTATGGCAACATCCAGTTTCTAAGGTAGCCACGATTTCGCCACAGTTGCCGCTAAAAGATGTTTTTCCAGAGCGTGACCAGTGACTCGATCATGTCATTGTAAGGGGAGCAAGAACGGGGCAAGAGTTGATAATGCAAGAATCACCACAGAGTTCTGAGTGTTCAATACTATGACACTCCGAAAATTTATCGTTGAAAAAGGATGAACTTTTGAAAATTTCCTACATTCTCAGCGATATGCCGATAATCTGCTGCACATCATCTTCTTCACTCACAAATGTTGCTTAAAGCCATGATTGCGACTGATCGTTGTTTCGCATCGAATTCGCTAAGAATAAATTGTTTTTTCTTTTCAAAAAATAAAATATATAGTATAGTTTAGTAGTTTAGTATTAGTTTTTTATAAGTATTATAATGAATAAAAATCAGTTTATAGCACATATGATTGCGAAAAAAATTGGAAAGAATGAACGAGAAGAATGAGAAGCAGCAGACGAGGTTTTTATAAATAGTATAGTGAATGGTTAATAGTTTTATAATTATTATCGTAGCAAAATTGACGATGGTTGAAAATCGAACCAGTTCAGTGATCTGGCCCACAGGTGGCGCACTCGGTCGCACGGGCAGGAATGCCGTGAGACACATGGTGGTGCACGCGGTACGCAATGTTCCAGCGAGAATCTCGCAGTATGCAGCGCATGCTCATGAAGAAAGGCCAGTAGGTCAACCCCGCAGTTCGCGATAAAGTTCAATCCCATGTACATGTTAGACCCGAGCTTCGAATCTTCCTTCAAAATCTGCTGAGCGATTCGAAGAACAAAAGCATGAAACGGACAAGCGCAACGCACCTAGAGGTCGCGAGATCGATGCTCTGTTATGTTAGATTTTTGTGCTTTTTTCCCTGGCGACGTGCTCAAAAAGTTCCGAATAACTATGACCGTAATACTTCAAACAGAAAACAGAAAGTTTGCTCTAACCAAAAGTTATTGAGTTGATTTTGTTCGTTCTGTATCCCGAAAATCGTTACTTTGAGGAATTTTGCAAAAATAACGAAGAAATTTTCTGAATGTAGTTCCAATTCCAAAAACCATAACTTTGTCAAGTGCATCAAGTCAGAGAAGTTTATATAGCATCGTATACTAGAATCATCGAACGGCTGCTAAGCTGATTTACACATTCACTATGTCAAAAACGACTCTGCTGAGGATTTTGGCCTGAGGGCCGCCGAGAGGTTCTCCTTCTATGCACTTTCAGTCTTTCAAGCAGCGTTACATTTATGTAAAGTTGACGCTGAAGATTGTGTTTCTACTTGCGCAAAGAATACCTGCTCGTTATTTAGAAAGGTTCCCTCTAGGAACCTTTTGATGTCTTTAAAATTCACACCTCCATTACAAAGTTCATCTCCATTTCTCGAAATGTCCCTTCGAGAACTGAAGCGCATGACATAGCTCGAAATCGCTCAGGAACGCGCCGTGCACTCGACATTCTGTGCGACGCGTGCTTCCTATCCACTCCCGGACAAGCTACCGCTGCTCTGATCATTGTTGATCTCAGGACTCACGACACTCTCTTTCCCATCAGGGTGAAAATCGCTCGAGGAAACCGTAAAGGCTCGTCGAGAATTTTTGCACGTTCTTTCACGCTCTCCGCACGGACATTCACTCTCGCCACTTGCCGTCTTTGTCCCCCGCGGGTACATTAACTCTCGACACTACTCTCGCACATAGAGAGTCATGATAAAGGAATTCTTTGACCGTTATTTACCCCTACTCCCATTGGACCTAATTTGATCCTCGCCGAGGATTCCACAACGCACGCTTGACCCTGGACCAATTTAAGAGGGGGGGGGGCGTCGTCAATTTTGTGAAACGGGATCAGCGGATGGTCGACTCTGCGCAGCCTTAAATATTGGGTGTGCATTTGGAGGGAAAGAGTAGATCAAATCAGAAGTTACAGATTACGTCGACAGTGTTTGAACAAATACAACATATTCATTGAGAGCAAACGCCCTTGCAACTTCAAATGAAACATTACGGGGTCGATCCTGCATGGGACCACTTTGCCTGCGAGAAAAGCATGAGCGTGGCAAATGCAGTGTCGCGAATCACGACGGAGCTCATTGTTCCTGGAACACTGGTCCGTTTCAAAGTGTCACATTTAGTTGGTATGTCCCTTTTAGCACTTGGTACCATTAGATGGAACCGTTGAGGAAATTCACGGATATCATCCGCACAAATTTGCCTTTTGTATGTTCATGTGCGCATGTCAAGTGGTGTTATCCGTAGCACCATCCACTTCACATTACTGGCTCCGTGTGAGTTTTGTTGCTAGCTTTACTGCCGCTTACTACTCCTCGATCGTTTGATTTGCTATAGGATGGCTGGAAGGCATGGGCCATATTCGGTAGGATGCTTCAGGGAAAATTTCTTGTTCAGTTCGTTATTGTGTATTTAGTTTCATGTTACTGCTTTATGTCAGTTAAAGTGGCCTAGTTCTTTTTGTTGCTTTATTGATTACATTCGCTGACTGACTTACGAGTTAAAGAGATAAAAATAATCAAATTTCCTGCATATAAGTGGGAAAGTCGTGATATCGACTGAGGAATTGATGGTTTTCATCGGTCGTGGAAAAAAATTTTGCCGTCAGCATCACTCCATTTTTCCAAGTAATTGCAAATTGGCCATGATCCCATTTTTGGCAGCTGGCTGAGGTAACTACGAATCCTGCGAAAGTACTCGTTGACGTATCTCCTATAGGTGGGATTGAGTTTAGTGTGTCGCATGAAGAATGTCTGCTAGCCTATAGTCCTTATTTAGATGCACCAATCTGGAAGCATAGGGCGGAAGCGGTGTAGTGGCAAGTGGCGTTGCTTACCACGTGCCTGGTGCGAGTATCGAACCTGGATTCAAGGCTAACCAAGACTTTCATCCCTCCGGGTTCGTTTAATTGGTACCAGACTTGTCTGATAGAGAAACACCGAGTTGTCCATCGGGAAGCCCCCGCAAGTCATAATTTAGGCTAAATCGCATTCAAATTGCCTCAACAAATGTAACAATGGAGGTAGGATGCGTGCTGTATCAAAAAGAAATTGATTGATTGCGAATGCTTTCCTCTTTGCTTTAATCTGCATGTATATGTAAGGCAAAAACCTCCAGTAGTCGAGGGGAAAAAGTTGCGCCGTTCTTTTAATCTAACGAACCTGTGAGAACAAACTAAACTATTCAATTGGGTTGAAGGAACGTGGGACCACTGGGTGGAACCGACTAAAGCTATTCGCTTCAAACCCTTCACCTTTGAACGCGTTCAGACTGAAACTTACCTGATACTGAGCTGATCGTAGGCAGAAGTGTGCTCTCTGGAAGTAGTTGTAGATTATAATAACTCTCCAGAAAGTAGATGGTTACTAACTAAGAGCGAGTCTCGAGCTGCTGGGAATCCTAATCAAGCCGATACCGTCTGACGAGTAGTCTCTTTGCTTAGAGATATATTACTCCAGGTAGTCTTCTAAGAGTACAATGTTTTCGTCCACTCCAAGATGTGAAGGAGCAGAAAACGGTTGTAAATAAAAAACGTCGTTTTCTGGGGACACCATATACATATTTCCATTTGGTATGCGTACTCCCTTGAAGGCAGAATTAACGATGAAAAAGCGACCCATTCCAAAATAAGTTAGGGATGGGTGGTTTCAGAAAGAAGGAAAAATCATGAAAAGTGGCGAAGAACCGGAGGAATGGAACCCGTTCTTTCCCCCTTGGTCTCGACATTGACGCGACTCCCCTCGATGTGCCCTTTCAATACAACGCTCTTTCTGCTATCTATTCGCTCGCTGCGTACAGGTCTGCGGCGAGTTATTAGATCATCGCTGGGCGTGGATCGCCAACTGCGCCAAGAGTGAGCCATGCTAGATCGCCGAGGAACGTGTTCGAAATGTGCTTTAGCCATTTAGCTTCATGGACGTTCCCCTATAGTTATCTTATAGAGAGTATTTAGGCAACTTATAGCAGGTTTGGCTGCTAGTTGCCCATAACTGTCCATAGTTGCCGTACTGCGCGCGTCAGGTTTTCCGCGTTCAACAATCAACAAGATGGCGTTCAGTAGCAAACCCTCATAGTGAATTTCTAACCAAGTTCGGGATCTGATCCAACTTCAGAATCCGGGATAAACGAGTAGTGACTTGACGCGCTAGAAAACTTCCCCCAAAAACCGCATAGACTTCTTCAGATCAAAGGTGTTGCTGTAATGACGTGAATGCCTTCCTAGCTATGTTGATGAGAAACGCATGAATGGGGAAATTGAGAGGAATCGATCTTACTACCTCCTGTCTGCGTGAATGAGCCAGTACCGCTGTCTTTCTTGGCACCATAAATCCTTCCATGAAATCTTTCCATTGATACCGAAAGCCGTTTTAAGCTCAGCGCCTCAAGGCGCGTACATCGGTCTGCACCTCATCATTTGAGTGGAGTGACCTAAATGACCCAGTGAACCCTTATTTGTTAGCGTGATTGGAGTTTAGTTGATGCGTGGGCTGAGTTGTTCAGTGTAATGTAATTGCTAAATGCGTGGCTTTGATTAATATTGGTAGCGTTACGATTGTTAAATGTGCTCAGATGTCGGTCAGACTCCACGATTGTGACAGCGATGGGCGATGGCGATCGCCCGTCGCTGTCACCATCGTGGAGTCTGACCGACATCTCATGCCACTGCGAGTACGAACTGAGCTGCCGTTTACCTGTTGTGGTCGTTGTGTTTGTGACTGATGGATTTGTCCCAATTCCAACGCGTGGAAGTCAATAAAGGATCACTTCAATGCGTTCATTCACACAACTTCACCACAAAAGGGATAAATGCTGCAGAGAAAAGTACCATTAGGGTACAGTCTTATGGTTAGTCGACGATTTCACTGGAGTTGGCTGCTCCACTCTCGATCCACTTCTTCACCGTCGGGCAGCTCGGATTGGCCATGTCTCGATCCAGCTCGTAGACCACCGCCTCGATTTGACTGCCCACACCTTCCTTTTCTATAAGCCGACAATGGTCCTCAAACAGCAGACACATTAGGAAACCTTTGAAAAGAAATCGGAAACATTGACACGCACGGTACTTCGCCAGTCCTACATGCATTATTCTATACAAGCTCTTAGAGTTGATAAATAAGAAAGGTGATATGCGGTGAAGGATAGTTAGCACACCTTCAAGTATATCAGGAAAAGGACATAAACTGAGTAAGAATACCTCTTCTTAGCGAGAATAGACATTCATAAGTGACGTTAGTGGTCAATTTTCAAATATCACAAGTATTGAATGTATCCTGTTTTCCGAAAACTTCTCGCTAATACTGTTAAGGAGACTTTCGGCACTTCGACACGAGGGTGTTGATTTCATGGATCGGCTTTGTATAATCTATATGAAACTGCAGTCATTCCCTAATGGCGAAGCGCTGTTTCAATTTTTCTGCCATTAGAAGTATTCATAAAGAACTGACTGAAAGCCATGCTTAGCCACAGCCTTGGGTTTCGTAGCACATCTTCAGGCATTGTGTGAGGTTGAGGCCATCTAGAATGGATATCGCCTCTCCTAGATAAACAGGATTTCCAGCTC
>KZ345156.1:38878-58359 GCA_002352805.1 Teladorsagia circumcincta
CCCCTCCTCTTCTACGAGCGGAGTGTAGTGGTAGTTGCGTGGTGAGTACGTCTGTCACATGCGAGACCCGAGTTCAATTCCCGACCGGCGAGAGTTTTTGCAATCTCACAGAGTTGTCCATGCCAATGCGAATGTTTGAGAAGTTCATAGAAGAGCACCACAACAGCCTGTATAGACCAACGGCCGACTCCGCGATAGCTGCTGCGCGGTTTGCCGCTGGGTCAGATTTGCTGATGCCCCTCTCAAAACCACCGGAATGTACACCCTCCATGAAAAGGTTCCATTCCCCAATTTTCAAACCTTTTGAATAGCACTCAGTCGGGTTCGATAGAGCTAGACCAGCTACTGCCGAACAGTATTTTAATTTCTCTGAGAGGCTTCCATGCAGAAAGATAGGGTCTCTCGAATTCCGTCGAGGTAGCGTCGAGGACGCGAAAATTTTCATGAGAGTTTTTGGCACTCAAAAGACAATATCTCTCTGATTTTTCAAGCGCCCAAAAAGTGAATTTCGCAAAGCGGAAGGTTTGCGCTTTCTAAAAGTGTATTTATCTTCTTCCCAGGCCTCTTCCCTGAGGAGATATTTGCGTCGAGGTCGTATCGAGATTGATCGCTAACCACTCAAGAAGGCGCTTAATTCTTCACCGTTGCAGAATATTTCGAAGGCAAAACTCGAATTGTATCAGAATACAACTTTCTAGCGTAGGCGATATGAAAAGAGACAATCGACATCGCCCGCTATCGTCGAATACGCCATGCATCTGACCGTCACTCAAAGCGGTACGCTCGATTGAAAGGTGTTATATGATGACGACGTTCTGACAGAATTTGTATTGTAGTACACACATCTTGTACCCCCTACAACCGACAAGTCGCTTCATTTGCTCACAGCTTTCCTTCACCATTGTCGTTTTGCGACAGTTTACCTTCCAACAGAATCACTGTCAGCGAGGTATTAAGAGCGAGCAGAAGGAATATTTTATATGAAGTTGTCTCACACTTCATCTACTTTTGCTGCGGTACAGGCTCTTCCTCCTATTTGCGCCATGATGCCACTAATGACCACTGATGACCACCGACTTTCACAGGTACGACTCCCCATGACCCATCCTGACAAGTACAACCCCTTTGTCGAGAATTTCCTCGACCGTTATTCACCCTGCTCGGAATTCACTTGGAGTTACAGAATGAACGGATAACCTGGACACTTTTTAGGCCCCAATACAGTGGGTAACAAAAGAACATATGTGACCACCAAAATTCCCCTCCTCTGAGACACTGTTGAATGCTGCACCGAGGGACCGTCACTATTCAATTTTTCATATGCGAAAACCTCGAATGTATGTATGGTGCCATGGTCTTTCATACCTAGTTGAGTCGACTTTGGGAAAATGTAGAGCGCTTGGCAGTTTGATTTATGAATATCAAGTTAAATTACAAGACTAATTCAAATATGAAAAGTAACTAGACAAAAACCGTTGATGTACGTTGAACTACTTTGATATTTTAGAGGTTTTGCGATCGATTTAGGAGGTTGGGATGAGGCAGCAGTCAGAACAGAGGAGATTGCACGCCCACTTTGAAGCCGTTCAGCACCCTTTCTAGCGGCTTTCCAATGCGAGTATTTCGTTCAGTCACGCTTCTTATGTTCTTGACTAGGGCTAGCTCATCGTCCACACCATTAAAAACCCCTGCTGGGACTGCTGCCTCTAAAAGAAACACACGACAAACACTTCATTAGATCAGTAATGAGTTGAATATACCTACAACCTTTCCACATCGATCGGATGTCCCTATTCCAGAAGCCAGAGGTCTGGGAATTCTTACGGTTCGTCAGAGCCTTTTTGAAGAATTTCAAAACTTCTGAGACACCTTGATGAGCGCAACAGCATAAGGCCTCATTGAAAAGTTCCGATTCAGTTGAATGGTTGAGAAAAATAATCTAGGGAGTCGAGGGTTTCTCGTATGTTATGGAATCCTCAAGCATGCAGGAGTTGATTTTGATAGCCACATGAAAGATGGGCAAACATCAGCTTCAACAACTAAGCAAGTACACAACATGTGTACGTTTTGTATCTGGCCAGGTAATCTAATACGGTTCGGAGACCGGAACTCTGAAAGAGACGCTGAAAAGTGAAATGCTCAAAGAGGAGAGATGAAATCCCTGTTGACAAGGAAAAATGAGGACGTGTTCGGTACAGGATAACAGAAACTTTAGGAAGACTCGAATTATCTAGATTTGGCTAATTCTGGTGCAGTGCATTCCCCTGTGCAGTGATGGGGAGCCGTGCATTGAAATAAAATGAGTAAAAGGCGTGACAAAAATATCGTAAAATAAAAAATCAACAAAAGAGGAAGGTATTATAATAGTAGAGAAAGAACTGTATCGTTGCGAGAACCAAACTTTGTCGAGGAGGTCCTGGAGCCTTCATCGCGAATCATAGTCCAAACTCAAGTCAACCTTGCTTTTCTTTCGAGGTTCCTTCAGCTAAGCATTTGATCATTGAACGAGAATTTCACGATGAAAAGGAAGCCCATTGGAAATTAAGTTGGAGATGGCCAGTAATGCATGAAAAAAAGAAAATTCAAGAAAACCGGCCTGGAACCCAAGAAATGAGACCCTCTCCTTGGCCGTTGATTCCAGCATTAATGCGATTCTCAACGGTGCTGCCATCTTCAACACTAACGCTCTTTCTCTCTCTCTCTCTCTGCTAAAGGGCTAGAGATCCACGTATGAGACCACGCGAGAGGTGGGCGTACTGGAATAACTAAGCCGAGGGGAAGGCTATGTTAGATCGCACGGGGCATTTTCTTTGATGCGATTTGCTTGTCGATTCCTTCCCTCAAAGGTCCGCCTCCCTCTCCACTAGGTAAGTTTCCCCTTCTCCGACCTACATCGCTACCCTGGAATCCTTCTTTGAGGTGCGCATGTTGCTACCTCCCTATACTACATATATGTATGTGCACTACTGGGCGTTCGAGGGTGAGGGTCAAACCACTGGGACCGCTTGTAATAGTGGGAACACCAACGCCTTTCAAAGCTCGCCTAAGGTGGTACGCTCACGTTTTTTGCGCTAATGGCGATAATGTCCATAGCATCGGTCTAAACGTGCCAAGAAAGTGAGCAAGAGGACGCCCGAAGCAACGTTGGGCTGATACGATGCACGAGGACTTAAAGTTAGTAGGCCTTTAACCCGATCAGGCTTACAGTCGGCAAAAGTGGCGTCAGCATACCAGGAAAGCGGACCCCGATACCAGGTGGGTCAAAGGCTAAAAAAATAAGAAGAAGAAGTGGGAAGACCGACATGAAGAACGAGGAAAAGGTTGTACTTCCAAATGTTGCCGTATTTCCTGACGAAAGAACATGCGCGGCGCATCCCAAATTCCTATCTACACGAAAAACTTCGCCACTTCATAAAAGGAAGGACGCAAAATTCTCGGGAATAAGTGAAAGAACCACCTGTGAGTTTGAGAGTATTGAATCCTTTTACTTCGTCAACTTTCTTCAAACAGATTTCTACACGGGCAGCTTTGCCTTACCTCCATGGCGGTTTGAACCGTATTTTGACAGTTACCGACTTTACAGAACAACTTTTAAAATCAGTAATAGGCTGTAGGCTGCATAGCAGGACGAAGCTTTGGCGCCTACGTGACAATGAAAGCATTACAGATGTTTTCACCGAGCTAAGCGACTTGTCTGCGATGCTTGGCACTTTTTCCTGACATTTCCTTTCCATACGAAGTACAGAACAAGGCAAGTCGATTGTTTTCAGTTTTCCCCGCCGTCCGGTTGTGAAATCCGATGAAGTTTATGTGCATTTGTCGTTGTATAAAAACTTGGTCTTGAAATCCGCTTTACAGCAGGTGTGGAAAATCAGAGAAAGAGCGAGGGTAATGCAGTGGCTAAGAGAACTTACGCCACATAGTATCAAGGATTAAAGCCTCACATATAGCCTAGACCGAATCCTTCCTCTAACCATCTGAACGCTGAGTAGCACCAGGTTCTTCTTAGAGCTGGAAACAATACCGTACACCATTTCCTGCCCTTCAATGACATTGTGGAGAGATAAAAATTGAAGGGTGAGTCTTCATGCCTTCTTCCTATCTTGCACTGGCACGCCCGTTCAGTCACGCGAAAGGATAAGGGAAAAAAGAATAGATTTTCTTCATGGTGCTTATAAATTGTACCGGCTCTCAATTTGGTCTACACAATGACTTGCCCAGTGGCTGTTGAAAATCACACGTAATATCATTTTCTGAGACCATCGTCACATTTACTACTGATTCTACGATCACGACATGCCCGCTCACGGAAACAAACTAAGCATTCGCAACTACTATCTGCTAGATGCCGACGAGCCCGTCACCAAATAATCGGGATCACAGGGACTTTGGTTCAGCTAGTCTCAAGGTTTGGGGTACCCGAACAGAAGCTCGTCGCGCAGCGAGATGGGCCTCATGCCGGGTACCCAGGGATTCCAGCCCCGCACCATGAGTGGGCTGAGCGGCGTCACTTGCAAGAAAACCATATAACCTTTAATTCTGAAACCTGGCTGTGTGCCGAGTGCAGACCTCCCATCACAAGTTACGACAGTTTCTACGTAATATATTTCTTCTGCCAATGAAATTGTCACCCAGCTGCACCTGTCGTCTATCCTTGTCACTGATTACGACAATCATTACCCAACTACTAGCTATCATCATGGACTCCTAGTTGTAAGATTCACTTGGAAACCGTCGTCACTTCTGTGTGTGGTCTGCACTCGAGTTGCACCTGGTCTTCGGAGCAGAGGGTATATGCACGAATGGGCATGAGGCGGCATTCGATCGTGAAAATCTTCAACGATTTCTGCAGGAAAATTTGTTCCGGGTATACAAGAAATATATGACAAAACATGGCATGTGTAGAGATCAAAGGCTTTAGTAAAGCCTTAATCCTTGAACGAGTGGTTGTGCGAGAACAAAAGTGAACAAACGATAGGATGAAGAGGTAGTTCAATGAGGTCGCCGGCGTGGCGGCTGCAGTGCAGGAAATCTCGTTTTATTTGTTACAGTCGCAGTATTCTTTCAATAAGATGCACAGATAAGCGGCAAAGTTTTCCGGGCCCGATAAATAACTGG
Source organism: Teladorsagia circumcincta (assembly GCA_002352805.1). Taxonomy (NCBI): domain Eukaryota; kingdom Metazoa; phylum Nematoda; class Chromadorea; order Rhabditida; family Trichostrongylidae; genus Teladorsagia; species Teladorsagia circumcincta. The sequence goes on from KZ345156.1 coordinate 43,997, forward strand.
TTCGATTTGCAACCACAATTCGGATTTCTGCCAGGACAAAGGCTGAAATCAAGCGAGCCGGTTTTGTGTGAAGAATTTTCTGGGGAACGAACAGGTAAAGAATATTATAAATTTTCCTATCTCCATCGTTCCAGTGTAACTTTCTCTTGTAATATTGTATCTGGTAATTATTAATGCTTAGGACGGAAGAATTTTTTTTTATGCTATATGCATATTTATGCATATGAAGGGCATTCGATTTTCGAAAGCAATGACTTGCTTGCGTTATTGGGCATTAACGATTTTGAATAATTAATGTCTGAGAACTTCCCGCTTATGGGTAAACTATTGCTTAATTCAAGTTTATTTGAATCAATGCTTCTGAATTACAACTGATTTGGTTTCTGATGACTTATTGTAGCGCATCTACGAGTGCATAGTAATAAATAAATGAATAAATAAATAAATAAAACATATGTCAAGTTGACTCATTTGACGATTTGCTATCTCCAGACCACGACCGAGGTTGGAGATGATTCAGGATTCGGTCACATCCGCTTTACTCGACATTGGCTATTTGCATTATGCTAGATGCAGAATATCCTTGAAAAGGGGAGAATATCCTTCCTGGATTTTTCATTGCATAGGCAAGGAATGGTCAAAATAAGAGAGAACCTCCGTACTTAAGCAGCGCCTTAAGGAGAACTATCGGAAGTGTGTTAGCTATGGTTCTTCTGCCACCAGAATGAAAAAGAATTAAAAGCGTATAGAAATGCGACGACTGCGGAAATATGTGTCTCCACTTCAGAGTCATCGTATGTTGTGGAACGTGGCGACGTGTTTTTCAATAAACCCACTAAATAAACATCGTGACACACTGAATGCGTGCTGGAAATAAAATGCAGGACCTGGCTTTCTGGGATTATCCCAGAAAATACAGTGAAATGAGAAATATCTGAGGGGGTCAATTTTTCCGGTAGCGGCGGCATCAGTAATAGGATGCATAGCGCATCTAAAAACTCTTCAAGAAGATAATAACGTCGAGGCAAATTTGATAATTTTGCATGCATGCAATAACAGAAGTCCATGCCACATTGTCTGGAAGGCAAAACACAAAGAAGTCCCCTTAAAAGGACTGCAAAGGACAACTACACATTCAAACATTTTTGCAAGGCCTATTAAAATTCGGACAAGTGGCGCGTTTCGAACATCACTCGCTGCTGACTCTTGCGCTTTGCCCTCATGCCTTACTCTACTTTTCAATAGCGAAGCCATTCTATGATGCAAAAGATTAGGAAGCTAAGCGATGAGAAATTTCTTCATGAATTCTCGAATACCTTCGGATAGTCAGATGTTTATGATGGTTTACAAAGGTCATTGAATGCTTATCAGCCGGAAATAAAAGCACGCCTGGTCGTGTGAATGTGGGTCCCAATTGGTGCAAAGGCAAATTTTTCGATTCTACTGGCTTCATTGGCAAGCGGAGGCTTAAACGCACAATTTTTCTCAAGTATGAACAACAGTTTGAAGGAAATCGGAAGTTCACTAGACCATTGGATTCGTCGGCATTGAGGCTATTCAGTGGTTTTATATTCGAATCAACCCTGATCCATTTAGCAGAAGACATGGTGAAGCGACGGACCGTGGTAGATTGAAGCAACAGTCTCAGAACGAATTCGAGGCAGTAAGCGGTCGGTAACGAAGTTGTACGTAAAGCGTTGACTGGTAATGAAGGAAAAAACAAAAAAAAAATTCGCCGGCGAAGCCTTTGAATAGGTTTCACCTGGTGGACGAGTTGTCTGACCTACTTACTTCGCCGGATTTCAACCGCATTTGCCCAAAGACAATTAGAGACATATGCATCTTATTAAAAATAGAAATACAACAGTCAAATGAAATAAGCAAGTAAACCCAATGGAAAAGACGCGGCAATGATTGGCAAATGGGCGTTCCCTAATCTTTGCGAACGCCCCTGTCAACGGCGCCTTCCTGGCTTCTTTGCTGCTTCCTAAGGTGAGTTTTTTGGTCAGTGACACTTCCTATGGTCTCGATTAGGGCTAGCGCATCATTTCCACCCCATAGTATAGAATTTTTCAAACCCTGCTGAGACTGTTGCTTTAACCAGCCGGAATCTGCCAGTTTAGCAAAAATTATCTTCGCACTGAAAAACAAAACAGCCAACGGAAGAATGTGCTCTTCGGTTTCTGGAATGGTCTGCTACAGTTAGTTGAGGGAGGAAAGAATTGAACGCTCGTTTCTGCAGTGTTATCCGATCCGAGAGAAGGTAACGGGATGCTTGCGACCCCTGTGTTACCTTTGGCTACCATCAATCTGTACAAGAGTTAATGAATCTAAAGGAAATAAAGAGCTAAATGGAGAATTTCGAGCGGATATCATTTCAATCGGCCTTATTAGTACTCTACGAACCTAAGAAGGCACTATCGCAAGATACGGTGGCATCCTCTGAGACCAAACTTACGAGAGCACAGGAACTCCGAGGAGATGAGGATTGCTCACGCAACCTGTATTTTCTACTACCCTTCCTAGGCTTAGTCATGAATTGATTAGATGTCCAGAAATGATTAGATGTCACAGAAAATCTCCTGAAAGAAAAATCCGCCGTCTCTAGCAGCGGCGAAGCGAGATATCACTGGATTGTGTGCGGGCTCAATGGTTTTGGGCGGGGCCTGTGCTGAATCCTAGGACCTTAGTGCTTCATCCTTGTCAAGTCATCCCGACATTTGTGTACATGCTCTCTGCTTAAGCACCACTGCATTTTCTAAGGTGCAGATTCCATTTCGACCAGAAATTCCGGACCTTGCCTTCAAGTCAGAGTCAAGACAAAATTCCGAAACAGAAAATTAAAACCCAATGTTTTTCATCACCATCTCAGTCGTGACTGTTTCTTTGAATGAACTGAAAATCAAAAAATCAGAAAAGACAGCGAGTTGAGACATTTTGGCTATACTGAAAGCACCGCTAAAACATCTCACAATCATTCAAAATGATTTCCGTCAAAGGGGTTGATCCCAAAAAATACACGCATTGGCCCAGTGGCAGCGACCGACTGAAAACTACTGCTGGGTGACAGGAGAGAAATCATTATATAGAATTTATGAAACCGAAATTACTGTCAAAATACTACTAAGCTAGTAGCAGCTATGAGCTCAAGAAGTCGAGCGACAAAGGACTGGTTTCGATTTCTACAAGAAACTTACACATAGAATTGAGATAATATATAGATGGTAATCAGCACATGCGAATGTTCCATGGAAGAAACCAGAATTATTGCTGCATTAGAAAAAATAATGAATTGTTTCCAGGGGGAAATTAGTGCACGAAAGCCAGTTCCTGTGAGAATGTGAAGAAATCCCGAGAAAAAAAAAGTTGAAGTACTAAATCTTGAGCGATACCAGCGAGAGCGCTAAAAGTGTGCAATGTGGGGATCGTCACGGGTGCAGCGCTGAATGTCTCACGATGATTCAGTGATAAGAAAGGTTAGGTGAGCGTGTACACGAAATATAAAAAAAAAGTAAACGGTGACGTGTGTGATGCCATGATCTTTGTTTCCAACAAAGATGAACAATTCAGGTGAATCAATTAGGATAAAGGAAGCACAAGCATGGGTACTTTTCAGGGTGTGAGTGATGTTGAGCCTAGGTGAATACAGTGGGGGGGGCAGAAAAAGGCATTTTGCCCATGTCGGACTTCGGCCCTCCCTTCTTCGCAGAGATTGCCGTCGATGACGGAACTTTCTCACCAAAGTATTCCCTGAATATCCCTCTCTAGGTGGACGAAGGACCTCCCTCACCACCCTACGGTCTTCAGAATATTACGTCATCTGTCAGCGTCATCGAGCTCGAGGAGGTGTACAGTAACTGCTTCAGCCCGAAGCTCTTACATCATATCTTTAATCGATTCAATGTGGGATGGTTTCCTAGAGACATTACCTCTAAGTATGCAAACCTCCTCGGAACCCATCCTTCGGAACCCGTTGTAACGATACACGATCCGTCGAGGACCCAACTGAGCTCGACCCGAGCATCATGTTTCCGCTACAATTTTTCCTGATGCAGTCCACGTAGCTGGCCAGTATGAAGATTTCTCATAGAATTAAAGGTGCTCTTCAATTCCAAGTTAGGAGTAGCTGGTTTGAATAGAGCAAAGTGTATTGAATTCATTTTCGTACGGAATCAAAATGTTTTTTTTTAATTGCCCCCCCCCCCTGTATACCCTGAAAAGCTGAGTCATGGTCGAACAGTGCCTTCTTACAGCAGTCCGCAGCACAAGGTGCGGGTTTAACTCCGGCCTGGGGCGAAGAGCTTTGCCATTACCCAGCACTCATGTGAAACCTTCATGTAGGCCAAGAGAACTTCTGTAGGGGAACGCTGGGCATTTCTACATGATAGTTTGTCTGCTCATAATGCAATCCTCGAGTCACCGAAAAGTTGGTCCAATGGACCCTCAAATTGATTGACTGTTGGAGACGAGTCATAATGCCTTTCTATAGGAACTTGAACTAACCCTACATAAGAGAATCGGATCATGTTCTTATTACAAATGGGCTCAACAAAAAACGTGAATGAAGTGAATCAACAAGTTGACGACGATGTCGGTCAATGCTTACTGACAGCTTGTAAGTAAGCGAACTCAAATGGACCCCGTGGCTTTTTTCATTCCGAAAATTCCTTCAGTGTCCTACTAGGTTGCAATTCTCGATCTTGGGTGGCCCATGCAGGAATCTTTTTTCGAGAGAAAGGCGTCATTTCGTTAGGTCCCAGAATTTTTCGCATCGCTCTTGAGCGAAATTTTGTAGGCGATTCCAGATGTGATTAGAAAGCCAGTATCACCGAAAGGAAGTCCTAAATTAATAACGAAAATGAAGATTGCGTGGAATTTTGCTTTCTATACCAATCTTCTCCTGAGTTCAAGGATACCACGTGAAGTCATTGAAGTTTCATTAAACATTGTAAAAGCTGCCGCTTTGCTTCAAAATGTGTTTGGAGTGCTGTAGTTGAAATTGTTGTGTAGTTTGGCTTGATGCCGAATAATTACAAAATAGAAACTGTTGGGGTCCCTGACGCACACTATGCAAAAAAGCGTCTCGTCCCATGCGCACGCGAAGGAAAAATCCGCTCGTCGTCAACGTGTTGAAAAAGGGCGTTTATGGCCTGGTGGGGGCGGAGGGAGGGGAGATAACTTCAAAACAGTGGTGATGGTAAGTCATACAACCTTATGAAAGGGAAGAAACGCCAAGAGGAACGCGAATGGCTCACATCTTCCCCCAGAATCCCGTTCCTGCAAGGCTCAAGCCCGAGGGCTGTAAGTGCTCACTCACTTGGATGTTCTTCCCCCCATCTCCAACGATACATATGATCGTCAAAAATAAGGCAAGAAGAAAGCACCCAAGAAAATAAAAGAAAAAGAGAGAAAAACAGAATGACTGAAGATTGTGCATGATCTATGAATGATGAGGAGAATGAACAAAAACAACAGAAAAACAAGGTTATTTTGAGATTTTCAGGAACACGTCAAAAAAATAATAGAAATTGGAATATAAGCCGCGCCATATTGAAAGAACAAAAGACGATAATAGCAAAGCCTGAAACAGCTGTGAGAATGAGCGAATCGGAGAGTGGACGAGGGAGAGAGTTAAACCAGCCAAAAAAGAAGTAAACTGGATCTTGAAGAGGGGAAGTGATCGAATTGTTCTCGGGAGTTCGGCGGCGTTGGCAGCGCTTGAGTGCGGCATAACCTCTGAACCGGCTGCCGTAGCGCTTTCCAGTAGCACCGCGAATGAAAGAGTGACAACGAGAGACCAGTTGTCGGTCACGTTCAATGGTGAGATGCAAAAAGAGCGAAAGTGATGAGAGCCTGGCGAAATTTGTGAGGAGAGCGAGAGACACCAGAGTAACTCAAACCAGTTAACAGGCGTCACGCATTGAACAGCGTGAAATACCGTCGAGAAAGTGATTCGTGGAAAAACTGCTGAACACACAAATGCATTAGAGCAGTCGAGAACACAGATCAAATGGCCCAATCGCTATTGTGCGAGGATTATCGGAAGCGCATTCTACTCAACATTCTTCATTGAAGGCGAAAGGGTGAAGCGCAAGGCATCCAGAGCGTCAGGCATTCTACCTCCACATGGAAGGGTGGAGGGATTCGAATGCGATTTAGACGGTGGTTTCCCGAGATTAGCCGATCTTCAAACCATTATTTTTTCCTCTGAACAAGGCTGGTACCAATTAGCGATTTCAAGACGTGGAGGGCTTGGCCGGCTCAAAAGGTGTACGTTCCTTGAATCCTCAGATCTCTCACAGCGCTTGAGATAAGCTTCTACCTCGACACTTTTTCCGCTTTTGCCTCGATAATTCGACCTTGTCACAACCGGTATAGTTGTACTGGTTGTCAATGTCAATTCGAGGTCGCAGTCGTAAGGAAGAGCACTGTAAGCTGCAATTTCGAGCGATTCCCTTGCGATGGCAAATACCGGAATTATTTCCTCTACTGGTAGTAACACTTCAGGCAAACTAATGAGACTACCAGCCTCATAAACAATACTAACTCTTGCGGAGGCCACTCAAATATCAGAAAAATTATGCTCATAGCTCTTAAACCTGTCTTTTTCGAAACGCGGTATGAAAGTGATTACCATTTTGAGTGGCAGGGGCACTTGAATGCTAAACAAGCCTGCATGAAGCAAAGCTGGGCTGGACTAGCTAGGATAGCTAGAACTGGAGCCAGCAGCAGCGCTCTCACCTCTTCGAATGAGTATGAAAGCACGAAGAATCGGATATGGTTTGGTTAACTGGATGAGGTCTGACCATCTTACATGCGCTGAATGGAACTTTAGAGCCCAGTATCCGACCAGTTGGAGATAACGGTGGAGGGAATTGTGTTCTTTGACCGGCTCGGAAGGATGGGATGTTTGGTTGGGCTGGACGAGATGTATTCGGGATTTGACCCAGACTACCTATTTTCCGCTAAATAACTGTGCCCTTACTTGAACTGACATTGGTTATGCTCAATTACAAAAATGCTGGCTTGTGGGCTAATCTTAGTTTTTAACTAATTCTTCAACTATTTATTAGCTCAGCCCGCAATTCAGTGTTCTTCTGTTTGTGTGTTCGAGTGGACCGTAGCATACATATTGTCACTAGTAGAACCTGCTAAGGCATGCTTTCAGTGTTATCTACCCTCCTCTTTGAAAAGCGAGAATGTGTCGGGTGCACACTACACGCCATAACTGACGACGGCCGCGAAAAAGCGGCGTTGCCTACTGCCACGTTTTTGCGGCCGTCGTCAGTTGTGGTATATGGTCTGCAACCGCCACTTTCTCGTTATGAAGGGGAGAACACATTCTTTCGATTGTTAACTGCTGTCATTAGTAGCACTTCGCCTTGCGAAAGTTTAGCAAGAATGCGGGGCTACGAACGAAATTTTTGCCCCAGGCAGGACTCGAACCCACACCTCACTCACTTTGGTGAATATACAATGAAAGCTACTGAGCTGGAGTGGAACTGTGCCCCGATAGCGTAACTTGTTCGGGTCCCGCCTGGAGATTTTCTTTTTCATAACCCGGCAATCTTGCCATGTACGGGAGAGTACTACGCATTGAACATCACTAGAAATTTCTTTGTACCATTCATGTCTTGCATATTTATCACTGCAACCTACGGGTGTGAGGTTATGTGGCCGCGAAGGCAAAATCGCGGCTGAACCACGGTGCTAAAAAGTGAAAACGCGCTCGTGGTCGCTAACATGTTATTAAGTTTCGATGCAGATTTTATCATGGAACAGATAATATCACAAAAAAGCTCAAGCTGTCTGAGTCATATTGCTACGGCTATTTGGCTACAGTTTAATAGCATGATTATGGTTACTGAACGGCAAACTGTTTCCTACAGTTTCTCTCCTTATCCGTCACATCCATCGAGTTGCGAGCAGGTCATCCCCTTATCCTTTTTGCTCAACAAACAAACGAATGCGCTTTCATCAGTCACATACTATCAAGGTGAGAATGGGTATTTAGTTGAGTAGAGTTTCTCCACGTTGAGTCTCTCCCATGAAATGTTCTCTATTATGTGGTGACGTGCAAGGTTAATCCTGAGATGATCAGGATGTTTGCGCAAGAACTCAAGCGCCGCTACCCTTCCCTGTTGCTTTCGCACTAGAGCGGCGTTCCTTCCGAACTTCCCACCCTCTACTCTGGGCCGGATTAATGCAGTTCTAGGTTCAGCAGTGCAACACTTCCACGAAGATCAAAACGAAATCAAGTTCGAACATCGAGCGTTTTGCAATGGCCGTTGGTGCATCCTTTTTTGGGATCCGAATTTTCACCAAGCCATACGTGGACATGTGAGATATTCTTTGATATTTTTCATGGGTGACTAGGTCATTTATCAGAGAGACCACTGGTGTGACTACTGGGGCTCTTCAAGAAAGCAGAGCAGCAACACCTTAAATCGAATTCAACTTCCGGAGCGGGAATTGAACCTGAGTAACGGCACATTCTTCAATCTATTGGTTTTCGTTTACATGGAGAAAAAACTCAACCCTACTGCTAACCAGGAAGGAACACGAAAGAACCCGTCGTCTAGTATTTTCCAGGACGTCTGAACTCACTAGCAAGGCGGTATGGCAGCTCACGGACTAAGCTCGATGAAACTTCAGAGCACATTTGTCATATTATATTTGTGGCGAGACAAAGGTTGGCGAACCAAAACCTATGATTTGGATCAGGCGAATTATCCAATGTGGCCATATTGAGACTGAATAAGTGCATGAATCAACACTGATTGCATGGAAAGCTGAAAGATGCTCTCCCACGCGTTGACGATAGCGCGCGTTTCGGCTTTTTGGGACAGGCGCAATTTTAGCCACCTCACACCATTTCAGTGAATTTTGAGTGGCAACCATGCAAAACATGAGTGGCACAAAGCCATCTCAGGAATGTTTAATGCGTGGAAATTAATAGGAAGTATAGTGGGGATAACGAGAAATAAAGTCAAAAAAAGGTGTCGTGGTTATGATGGAGCAAACTACCTTAGCTGTAATTTTACCTTTTTCTCTGTAATGGACGTAAAAGTATTCTTGATGAGCGAAGAAAAATACATCTGTAAACATTCATTTTACAATCTCTATAGGTCGTATTCTCTTCCAGTACTCTTTTTCATTTACATGGTTACGAGAATAAGAAGAAAACGAGGGGTGGACCAGTTCCCAAATTTATGACGCTCAGAAAATCTCTGTTTAACTGAAGCATCTTCGTCCATGCGTCTACGCTCATGTTACGATGTGACCCATAGAATAAATATAAGAGTTCAAAAGAACGTTGTACACCGTGAGAAACAGAATGACATGGGTGGGACGCGCGAGCGCGTCACGATTTCCGGCGTGTCGTCAGTTTGTTAAAAAGGATGTGATGAAATTCTGAAGGGTGTCATGCGGGGAGATCTGTTTTCTGTAGAGTCCTACTGAAGGAAATTGCCAAGTTTCAAGGAGTGCTCTACGATAACAACGAAGGTCGAAGAAGGGAAAAAATGCCTGATGAGGAGATAGGCGGACCTCCTGACGGTGCGGAATCAGCAGCGGAAGATTTGACCTCGGCGATCTAGCATGGCTCGTTCTTGGCGCACTTGGTGATCCACGCCCACCGACTATCTAGTCGCTCGCTGCAGATCTAGACGCAGCTAGTGATTAGATAGCGGAGAGAGCGATATTTTTAAAAGGGCACAATGATGGGACTTGCATCACTGCCGAGATCAAGGAGAAAGGAAAGGGTCCCATTTGCTTCTCATGGTTTTTAATTCTTTCTGGTACCACTCACCAACCCTATCTTTATTTGGAATATGTCGCTTTTTCATCGTAAACTCTGCCTTTGAGAGCGGCCATTTTCAATAAGGAACGTTAGTCAATGTTTGATAAGATCAGTTCGACGTTGCTGTTGATAACTTCCGCTTCTGCTTTCCGATTCGAACTGGGCCATAATTGTTTCGTTACCATATTAATGGCACAATGTACGATAAATGTACTACAATGGAATGAAGATGAGTGTAGAACTATTCTCATATGTTTTGAATAAAATTGAATTTTAATGGAAAAAATCTGACTTCTTGGACAATGTTCAAATAGCAAACGGGGAGCAAGCGAAAATAAAGAGCTGCTGCTCAATCTGATTATGAGATTTTAATATCAAAACGTGTGTAAAAATGTGAGAAGTGAGTTAGTTGTAGTGAATGATGAAGGAAAATTGGAAAGTTGGTCTAATCCAACCGGGAGAGGGGGGGGGGGCGACATTTCATATCGCTCAAAGTAATCCACTCCTCACAAGGAGAGGAAGCTCCGGGGTGGGTGTAAGAGCGGAAACGCAATGGATCACGCATCCCCAAGATTTCTCACCCCAGCAAAAATTGGAATTTCTGTAAGCCGAAAACTGTTGCATCACATGTCCCCTTTACTGGACGAGACCCTGGGAAGTCCACAATTATGATCGAAGTATCTTTTGAGTAATCAAAATAGAAATTCACTAGACAAATGATAACATATCTCACGCACAACGTGAGACCACCGCGAAATGATGCCGTCAAGATCGAAGATTGCCAAAATCATGTAAATATATGAGTAAATATTTAGCGAAGTGTGTACATTAGCTATGCTATATGTCGGGTTTTTCCAGGCCATGCCGTCGTCGCCCTCTCCACGGCCCAACGGCAGCACAGGTGTTTGCACGCACGCCGACGTGGCACCGCCAGGATTTCTGTGCAAATAGGCAAGGAGCGGCAAACACAAAAACCCGACCCCACGCGAGACAGCGTGATTTTATGTGAATGGGATTATGGAGGCGAGGAGGAGGAACTTGATGGAGAGTTCACATTACTACACATTTTTATTATCCTTATTTTACTCTTGTTTATAATTGTGTCCTTCAAGGATCATGTGGGTGCCCCATTTGAGATTGACACCAAAATATCACTATTTGGCAGAAAAGAGGTTAAGGGATATCGGATGTTCAACCCGAATAAGCCGCGCGGAGCGACTGCAAGATAATGGGAATCCTCCACAAAATAGCCTAATAGGGTGCAGGAGCTCCGTGGAAAAATGAAATTGTTCGCGCTCCTAAAGTCTCTCCTCCCCGCCTGAAGCTTGGTCCCTTTTACGAGAAAAAGCAGATGCTTCATGCGTTTTCTGAACTGTGAACTGCTACCGCAATGCTCCTTTATCTTGCGATAACGCCGCGGTTTTGAAATCGACTGGATAGGGGCATTGTGGTGACATTTCACTTGAAAACGCGTAAAGCATCTCCTTTTTTAAAAAGGCACGTAGAAATCCTCCAATAAGGCTTCTTATATCATTAGCCACCTTCTTTGGCAAGCAAAACATCAATGAGGCTGCGTTTTGCCTTCTCTGCCAATTGTCGCATCAAGCAACAGCATCCAATCGAGGCCCTCTTCGTTCAGGCAGTACTGTATCCCCATACTGAAAGTGGTGTTACTAGACCAACATCAAGCATGTACGTAACGTATAATAGCTGTTTTTTTACACTGAATCAGCATTAAGGGCGGAAGGGTGGGGTGGAAAGCGAAGCCGCATACTACGCAGGCTGTCCTGAATCAAATTTTGAGTCCTACATCATACGGGTAGGTCAAGTCTTTTACGTCTCCGGGGTCGGTTGATGAGACCACACCAGTCTGGGAGGATAAAAACACCAACTTGTATATTGGCTTCCCCCCCCCCCTCCCCCAAGTTATTGCATGGGCCAAATCGTTGCCAAAACGCTAAAAATGCTACTATGACTCTGAGCGGAAATGAGATGCACTCTGCAAGTGGATTAATATACACCGAATACTTCGGCTTTTTCGGATTAGATTTTACTTAGGAACATCGAACTATTCGAGAGCAGAATTCAGGAGAAATGCTCCTGGAATCAGCAGCTTTGTCTGTCAGATGTCGCGAACAGGATTTCACTTGAACTGCTTCTAAAGATAAGTGCTAGTTGGTCTGAATTTTAATTCAGAGATGGAAGATCACTTTTGAGCACGCTGGTTGTGAGCGATCCCCTTTTCGTGCTACTAAGCCGTCCTAGCCCGTCCTTTTCACCATCTATTATATTTATACTCGTTCTGATTTGAAACTGAACATTTTTCAACCCATTATAGACATTTCGCAAGCGAACGCTTTCCAACGATTTTTAACGCTTTTCAGAACATTGAAATACTTCTGAAACCACAGTAGGCACCATCCTTCTGGAAATTTTCTGGAATGTTCCTAACGTTGCTAATGTGAATACGGTAGGAAACATTGTCACCGTCTATTTTTGGAAGGAACCATCACCCACGCTGCAGTAGCAACTGCAGCTGATTTATCCTCGCCCATGCCTATCTAACGCACACTGGATACAACTCTTCAGATTAATCTTTAGGTATTACTGAACTTTGTGGGCACACTTAGATGAACACAGTGCGTTGTTGATAGTGAGAGCAGCTCGAAGTTTGATGTCCACGTGAGATGTGCCCCGAAACCACATGATTTGCTAGGCCATAGTACCCCTTTGGGTAAGTAGATCCCTCAAAGTAGAGGCAACGTAATGATATGAGTATGGCAATACAGAACGACCAGTAAACACAACTCCAGGATAAGGTCATTGTTTCTTCAGAAGACTAGTCTGCTACCGCATGCTAAACTTAAAGGAGGATTCCACGGTAAGAACGAAGTTCGAAGAAGGAGAAAAATTGCCTAGAAGGGAGAAATTGCCTAGAGGGGAGACAGGCGGACCTCCTGAGGGTGCGGAGTGACACGCAGTCGGAAGTTAAAGATTCGACCTAAGCGATCTGGCTCACTCTTGGCGCACTTGGCAATCCAAGCCCATCGATGATCTAATCACCTGCCGCAGATCTGTACGCAGTGAGTGATTGGGTAGCAGAGAGAGCGTTCTATTTGAGAGGGCACAAAGATTGGAGTCGCATCAATGCCGAGATAAAGGGGAAATGGAAGGGTCCCATTTTTCGGATTTTGGGCCGTTTCTCATGGTTTCTCCTTCTTTCTGATACCACTCGTCATCCCTTACTTAATTTGGAATGGGTTGCCTTTTCATCATGAATTCTGCCTTTGAAGAAGAGGGCTTTCCATTGGCTCTTGAGGGCTCAACTCCATGTACTACCCGTAGTGGACGCAATGTCATGCATACGAGGGTTAGGTGTGTCTGCCATTGATCATTTGCGATGCTTCGTGTGCCTCGTATTGACTTGAATGCCGTTGAAAATCGTTTTTCAGCACGAGTGGTGTCGACGATGTCGAATTTCATTTTTTACCCAACTGGCTTGAAGGTTCAGCTGAAGCAGTAACCCAGATCAAATGAGAAATCCACGTTTATGTCGAAGAAGGAAATTCATCTAGTAGGGAGACAGACGGACCTCATAAGGGTGCGAGACACAAAATTGGCAGCGAAGTATCTGTCCCCAGCGATCTACCATAGTTCTCCCCGCGAAGCTATCGGCGCGGCACGCCCATCGACCGGCTAACCACTAGCCGCAGGTGTCTAGCCCCTAAGCAGAGAGAGGGAGCGCGTTATCGTTGAAGAATGCAGATGAGAGTCGCATCAAGCGGAAACCGATAAGCGAGGAGTGGGTCCAATCCTTTGGGTTCTGGCCCGTTTTTTTATGGTTTTTCTTCATCCTGGCACCATTACCACCTCTATCTTGATTTCAGATGAGCTGCGGTTCCATAGCGAGGTCAGCCTTTGAGTGCATCTCACTTTTGCTGGCTGTTTAGTTTGACGAACGATAGCAGTTGTCCTTGTACTCCCAAGCAAAGACTCGTGCGCGTGCAGGATGAAACCCGTGTGAATTTGTGCCGGAGATGAATGCTTTCTCTCTTCTAATAGATTTCATGAGGAACGGATGTCATCATTTAAATTGCAGGGTAGACAAGCGCACGTAGTCGTGATAATAAGTGCTCAATGAGCACACCGTGACTCGAACAGGAAACGTTCAATTGAACAGCTTACTCACCGAAGTCGTCGCTTCTGATATGTACGTGCTCATGTTCACTGTGTACCGAAAAATAGGTTGACAGCGAGCTTTACTGCACTATCAAGCCGCACTTACAACCCCATTGGGGGTGAGATGGGGCAAAAAACATCGCTGGACCGCTGAACGTTTCCTGTGAAACAAGAAGACCAGGGACGGTAGTAAACTAGGCGGACTTGCACGGGCATCTCAAACGCGCTTGTAACGTGCAGGTGCGAGTTCTTCCGATTACGTTGTATACCGCGTCGCTTCCCATGTGAACTGCACGTCCGAGGCCTGGTTACGCGCAGCCGTGAAACGCGGAGGCCAGGCTCGCCGTCCAATAACTGAACGCGCAGGGGCGAAACAGTGTGT
>KZ345156.1:58459-74008 GCA_002352805.1 Teladorsagia circumcincta
GATGGATAAAGTCGAAAGCGAAATAGTGTGCTCGAGGGGAAGCAATTAAGGGAGAGAGCACAGTTTTGGAGAGGGGTCGGACGACGAGAGGGTATGGCTGGGTCTGCCAGGCGCGTAACTTACACCGATACGCGAATCCAGGCAGCTATGCAGTCTTAGGCGGCGTCGCAGACGGGTGTCATTTGCGCAGTTACTAATTTTTAGCTTCAGCGACAGACTGCTATACACACTTTGACCTTTTCTAAGCTTGATAGTTGCTACTAGTTTAACAATTCGGCTGTCACTACTTCATGAGCCAGGAAGCAGCCTTCCACACAGTTATGATTCCTTCATCGATTTGATTCTTTTTAAACCTTGATATACTATGTCCAGTTCCACATTTTGAGACTTGTTCACCTTTTTTGTTTCTGCTTGCTCTCTTTTAGCTGTTCTCGTTCAGTATTTTCATGATTTTTTTACAGAAGCTGGATCCGTAGGAATTCTTTACCAAGCACGAGCGCATTGGACGCGGCTCGTTCGGTGAAGTATTCAAAGGCACGACCGACAAACACTCAGGTGAGTAGCTTCAAAAGTTTTCATGAATTCGCTCAGTCACGGTAGCCACTGTTTCATTGCATTTTCTGAGAAGATTTGTTCTAGTTATTTCATTGCAAAAGGCATGAGGTCTCGATCATCAATTTCGTTGCTAATTTATGCCATTTCTCTAATATTTCTTGTGTTATTGCAAATTTTTGGACGTAATTGTTACGGTGGGGAGTTGATGCTTTCGCTTCTAACATATTTCACGGCAAATTTTCTCGATTATATTTGTAGGTGGTAGGTGCTGTTTGGAAAAAAAAAACAAATCGGCGAAGAATTTTTGATAAGATCATAACTGTTTGCAAGGGTTTGACTAAGCCTTTCGAAAATCTTGGTCCAGTTCAAAATTTCTTTTTCAATTTCAAAAGTTCGAAAACACTTGCTAAACAAAAATGCCCCTCATGTCAACGAGGTTGGAATCGTTACACGTACAAAAACCTCACCCATCCCCCCTTACCTCACCGAGCATTTCATCTGCTATTGTCCAATGACTTTCCGTTCAATTCTTAAGAGCTACAGTAAGCATGTACCCTCTTCCGATTCCTCCAGCCATCTACTTCTGGCGGCAAATATTCCGCTGGCGTTGAACTTGGATCCCTGCTGTTAACTCTGCGAGCACTTACATTTTCCCAATGAGTAGTCCTCGTAAACTGACCGAAGAGCTCTTTGTGCTCCTCAACCCACCCGAGTCGAGAATGGCTTCCTTTTATTGCAACGGAATCTCTGAGTGTTTGAACCGTAATCAGAGGCATTTTCTCGGCTTGCACTTTTAGGGAACTCATTATTAACCATTATTCACAGACTCATTTGAATAGCACGTTTGCGAATGATATGGTTTTTAGGAGGAATTCTCATTGCATGCGCCTTTATGAGATGTTTGTTATTCTTAGTGATCTGGACCATTTTATCACGAACGTTCCGGCTCTGACTGGCTGTATTTAAAGGCATTCTGCATTAGACAAGGCTCTCTGACTCATATAGGGTCGAGTGCTCAAAGCAATGAACCAAAGGATACTCCAAAAACAAATTCAGGGCTTATCGTGATTTTTGATGGAAAGCTTATATGTAGCTATGGACATCAGCTTCATATTTTCTGAGGAGCGACATAGCATTGGCTCGCTTGGCAACTAATAGTCTATTAGAACTACTCCTACGAACAGTTTGACGTTTTAGAGAAGACTCTGCAGCGTGGCGCATTCATAACGGCGTCGCCAACCCTTTTGAGCATTAATTTTTATTACCTTAGTGGGGCCTTGTGCCCAATTTGTATAGACGTAGCGTGACTTTAACAGAAGGGTCTCGTTCTCTTACCTCACCTCTAGCAGAATATCGGATAGTCGACACGAATCATCGAAAATTGAGCTGACTTAAAGTAAGACTCCACCGAAAAAAAAAGAAGACCGAAGAAGGGAGAAATTGTCTAGTGGGGAGACAGGCGGACCTCCTGAGGGTGCGGAGTGACACGCAGTCGGAAGTTAACCCATAACGGACGGCGTGCGCCACATAGTGGCGCACGCCTAATCGGGCCCGAGGGCCGGCGTGCGCCACATGGTGGCGCACGACCTTTGAAATGAATTTTTTTCCAATTTTGTAACATTTCATATAATAATGATATACCACTGTACACTAACAGCCATGAAGGATAACATATGTTTTCAGGACCGGAATAGCTCCATTGTTGGTAAATTTACAAAATTCTCAATAAAACCACCCTCATTTACATTTGCTTCCTTATTATTCGCTACATCAAAAGTAAGAATATGTAGCTTTCCAACAATAGTTAGATGCGGCAGTTTCTATGGCACTTTTGAAAACATTCCAAACAAGAGGAAACCTCACATACTGAATATTTTGTGGTAACGCATTTTGCACGGGATCGCGCATGTGGCCCTTCTCGGATTTTCTGAGAGATTCGTAAGATTGACACACCGTATTCTTGCGACCCCGTTTGGTCCTAAAACTTCAAAACTAACATACTTCAAACTAGTGATAAAGAACCTACACCGTAGAAATCATAGCTAATCGTGACGATAAAAAAAAAAGGAACAGGTATTCAACGGAAAAGAGGTTTTCTGAGAAATATGACTAGAATCTGAGCGTAATCCGATGCGAGGATACCCAGAACACTTGGGAGACACAAAACAAGCAGAACTCGTCATCAGTAGGAACAAGAATAGAAAAAAGCAGGAAATTCCTTGCGAAGAGTTTTCTCGAAACAACCCGATTGAGGTTCCGCGCGCAAGTTTCTCTGGGCCCTCTCGGTGAAATGACTTGCTGTTATTACCACAAAATCGCATACTCCTATTATGCGCATGCTTATCGACTTGGCAATGTCCACAATCCAGTACCTTGCCTACAAATGTCCCATCCTATCTAATAGTTGCTGGACGCGTGGTGTCCGGAGATAAATCTGGAGTAGCTTCTTTTTGTTCTATAAACCTGCTCTCACTGGAGTGTCGTATCGGAATAGAGGACTACATGGACGGCAACTGCTCGAATCCCTTTTAGTTCAGAGAGTTCAGGCACCAAAAACATGGTTTCCATCGCTATGAGCACAAGCCTGCACAAAACCTACCCTGGGTCCCGGCGTGCGCCACCATGTGGCGCACGCGCGAGAGACGGTAAAAAAGCCGACCGGCACACAGCAAAAACGCCGCCGTCCGTCATGGGTTAAAGATTCGACCTGGGCGATCTAGCATGGCTCACTCTTGGCGCACTCCACGCCCATCGATGATCTAATCACTCGCCGCAGATCTATACCCAGCGAGTGATTGAATAGCAGAGAGGGCGTTATATTGAAGAGGGCACAGCGATGGCATTTGCATCAATGCCGAGATCAAAGGGAAATTAATGGGTCCCATTTCTTGGGTTCTGGGCCCTTTCTCATGGTTTTTCCTTCTTTCTGGTACCACTCTCCATCTCAAACTTAATTTTGAATGAGTTGCTTTTTCATCGTAAATTCCGCTTTAAGAAGAAACATTTATTGAGCGCTCCATGGATCCCGTGCTGGACGGAGTCCACGAAATAACAGCGCTGAATCTGGGCGAGATCTCAGACGTTCTTTGGTGAGTTGGCTCGTCCCTCAGTGTTTTGAAAGTTTCACATGAGGCTCATCACTTTACCTATCTGCCGGCGTTACCTGAGCAACCGATTAGGCACAGCGAACCATTGCCGAGCGCATCTCTATTCACTCATTCTATCAACTCGTGATTCCCACTCTTTTTCCTCAATCAGTTCCTTGTCTGTGGAACATGACCCATAGCCCAAGCGAGGCGTGTCTGGCCTTCAATCTTTGCAGTATCGTATTCTAGCATTGTACTTTTGCCAAAAAACGCTTTATTACGGATTTTGACCTTTCCAAAAATGGTCCTTGTCTTCCGATAAATTGCTAGGAAGTTCAGAAAATAAATCACTACATATTTCAACCCAAAATGGCAGAGATCTCGTGTGTGCGGTAAAAATAATTGTTCTCAGACTATAATCGCCGATCAACTCTAGTTCATTTTAAGGCTGCTATGTTTTCGTCTCCGACGGAATGCGGTGCATCTTCTGGGTGAAAATGCAGTTGGAGGGGACCACTCCACTCTGTTCTGCAGTTCCAACCAAGGATCAACATAAGGGTTTTGATAACGATAAGAAAGAGGGCTTTGCCCATACATTCATTCAAAGAGGCTCCTTGATAAGGAATGGCTGAGTCGGCCTGGAATGGAGCGGAGGACCGATTCTGAGCCTAGTCCGATTTGCCTAGACCCGCTGGGAGATAGTGGGGTGAGGGGGAGTAGCTGCGCAGTGAGTGGGCCACTGAAAATGTACAAACAAATGGATCAAACCTCAGCCTTATCTTGATCCTTATCGGATAGCCGCATAATAGAATGAAATGGCCTCCTCCAACTCCATTTCCACCCATCGTCTGATATGTTGGATAAAATTGCTAGACTCTTATCAAACCCTTCAGGATGCGCCACTCATTCGAATTTCACTCGGAATCTTCTGGGCTTCTGATGGGCTGGCTTATGGATTGCTCGACCAGCGGATTCCTGAATAAGTGTTCTTGTCCTCCGAAATGGCAGAAGTTATCCGAAAGTACAGCGTGGGTCGAACACGCGACCCAGGATACCCAAAACACGGTTTCAATTGCAGTCAATTTTTTTCTTTCGCCTCACAGTCCATACAGTGGAAGTGGAGCAACTCCATGAGGGTGGTAAGCAGGCCGTACAGAGTTCATCCTGCCAAGGCATCTTCGGTAATTCTTTCCTTTGGATATTTCCTGAAGATCGAGTTTAAAGGCGGATTTCACGATGAAAAGGCAACTGATTGGAACTAACCATAAGATATAGAGTGGTGGTGAAACAGGGATGAAGAAGAAACCATGAGGAACAGTATGGAATCTGAGAAATGGAACCCTTTCCTTGCCCATTAATTTGCGCATTGAGGGCTCTCATCTTTGCTGCTATCTTCAAGCTAACGCTCTCTCTGCTATGTGATCAGTAACCGCGTATACATCTGCGGCAAGCGATTAGATAGTCGCTGGGCGTAGCTCGCCAAGTGCGCCAAGAACGAAGCCATGTTAGACCGCCGGGGGCACATCTTTCGCTGCCAAATGCATGTTGGTCCGCAACCTCAGGTTGTCCGTCTCTGTTTTAACCAGGTCCGTCTCCCTTTCTTCGATCTTAGTCTTTTTCGTGGAATCTTCCTTTGAAGCAACATATCTACATCAAATTTGTGGGTACACAGCGGTCGATAATGGAGCTGTGAATGCTCACTTAACTGAAAATGAAAAAGGCAAAGGAAACCGTTGGTCAAACCATTAACAAGCATTTTCTGCCGGACGAGTTGTACGAACTTGCTTCTCTACGTCTCCAATAACCCGCGCGTATTTAAGGGACCGCAACGCCGCAATACATGTTGCGTGTCATGGGATGCACGCGGGGTATCTCGTCCAAATGCTAAGATTAGTTGCCAAATGCTGACTTTGTAAGACCCTAGCGCAATTGTCCCGCAATTTCGAGCCACGACAATGGCACGTACTAGTGGGCACTCTATCCCATCCATTAAGCAGATACATCGGCACGACTTCTGCTGAGGGTGTAGACTTTAAGCAACAGTTTCAGCAGGATTTTTACCTTCAACACCAATGCTGTGAAACAATGCGCTAGCCCTGGTCACCAGCATAGCAAGTGTAACTGAACAAAAAACTAACCTTGGATAGCCGCTAGAAAATGACTTAAGCGCTTCGAAAGTGGGCGTTCCCTAGAATCTCCGTTAGATATTCCGTCACCCACACTTCGAAAGCGCTTGAGTCGCTTCCCAGTGGTTTTCCAAGGTTAGTTTTTTGTTCATTCGCACTTCTTATGTTCTTAACTAAGACTAGCGCATCGTTCTACAGCATTAGTGTCAAAGGTAAAAATCCTGCTGAGACTGTTGCTTCAATGAACTCCTCTGTAGAGGGAAGAGTTGTTCCGGGCGGAACTTCATGCCACGCTTGCTCTTGTGAATGACTCCTTTACCCCACCAGCTCATCCTGAAAAACTGATTTTTGGCTTGATTCCACGCCTTCTTTTTGTGTCTTCTCCTTATAAGACGTCTTTTTATGTCCTCGACACTTTCCCACGTTCAGAGTTAGTAGGCTTCCAATTAACAAATTAATTCGAGAAAAAAAAGCAGGTGATATATAGCGCATAGCTAAAAGGGCTCCTTAAGGCTATGTTACCGTTCGTGCCGTCAATTCGTCCTATAACGAGTGATTTCCTAGAAGATTCGAAAAGTAAGATGAGCCAAATATGGTCTTAATCTGGCTCACCATTCACATAACGTTATTCAATCCGGCACGTACACATCAACCCGATTTCAGCACCTCTTATTAGCTCATTTTTGCACTTGTTTTATTCAGTTCAGCTATTACACACGCGATGTTCACGTGTTTGATTTAATTGTAATAGCAAATGCCACGTATCCTCAATCTCTCGGATATAGTTGACGACCTTTTCCACTGAATACGAGAGAGGTCGCTACGCAAAGTTTGTCGCATTAGCTTGGAATGGAGAGGGAGGGGCGGCAGTTAGCGAGCGCTAATTCCTTATGAAACGGCAGCGCGCAAACTGCTTTTTTTTTTTAATTCCTAAGCAGTAGCCAGGATACGCTCCCCTCCTCCTGGCTATTATTACGGCTGTTTCTATAGTATCTGACTGCGAGACAATCAACGCAGCCCAACCCCGCATACTTTTCCCATTTTGTCCTCTACCCGTGACCACAACCTCTTCACGTTTCGAATGTTCGAACCCTTCTTTTTGCTTGTTGACCTTCGCCAGCTACAAGTATGACCCCCCCCCCTCCTCCTCCTTCGAAAAGCTTTGTAGTAACTCTCCCCTGTTGAGCAGCGTAGCGGACTCTTGACCCTGATTCAAGGGCAATCCTTGCATTTTCCTGACATTTATTGCCTTATCGTCTCATACTCGAAAAAAAGCACTGTTACGTTTTTAACTATGCGCTGCAAGCGTTGGTTACCTATATCTTTGAATGCCACAGCAATTGTGAATGGATGTCGAATGCATGGCGCATTTCAAAGATAGGGCTGATCAATCTAGAATTTTTTTGTCCAAGGAACGGTTACAAAATTTTGATTCCTTCAGAATCAGACCAATTTGCACAGACTTACTTCAAACTATTACTTTTACTTTCGCAAACCCATTCGGCTGAGTTCCGAAGAATTTCTACGAGTTTTGCAATAAGGGTTTGCTCATCGAAATGCCGGACCATTTTTTGCTTCATGGGCCGAGTTTGTCGCAAGGGGGGAGTTCGTGGGAGCGGAGTGATCTCCTGGAGATTAGTTGTGTATCAGTATATCACCTTCTTCGAATGACCATTACATAGTTCCGTGCCGCCAGCTTTCTCTATACCCCTAAGTGAGTACCTGATAAAACACTGTGAGCCTACCTTTTCCCGCAAAAAATCCAGATGAAGAGGACTCTGCATAATGGTTGATTTCCGTCGGAAATTAAACATCAATGGGCGCTGTCTATCCATTTTATGTACTATTCCCAACGTCGTCGCCGATAGCTTTCTGCAGTTTATTAGGCTCGCATTTCGAGAACTTTCCAGTAAGGAACGTTGGAGTCTCAGCCCAGAAGCTTAGCGATTTGCAATTTGATCTGAAAATCTGCGTGGGACCTTGATTCAGGTGATGTACAGAGTCTGCGTAGAAGAATTCCTTTGCAGTCACTCCATTTTTTTGGCACATATTTTGGAAACTGCACCCGCACTAGCTCGATACTCGAGCCTTTTAGGGGCGATCAAAGGGCGTCTCAAAAGCTCAAGCTCTCTCATGGGATCAAGACTGAGGAGGAGCAAACGAGTATTCTGTCATTCTTACAATTAATGACTACTCTTGCGAAAAACCCTCAACTCCTCAAGAAAACCCCGTACATAGACTGAATAGACATTCGAAGCAGGATCAGCCGTCTATTGTTTCAATTCTGAAAAATTGACTGCCCACCCTCCTCTTAGAGGGTGTCTCGATACGACCGCCATATTCAGCTTTGGAGGAGTTCCTCAATATGATCCTTCCCACCCCTCTTCCCAGCCCAGGCCACCACCCTGACCGTTATGGTTGTTTTTATAGTATTTGATTCGGAGACCAGTCAACACAGCTCGACTTCGCTCACTGTTCCTCCTTCACCGCCACTACCATTTCAACATCCAAAATTCGACTTCCTTCTCAACATTTGGCCTTCTCCGAACCCTCTCTTCAAAAAGTTTGAATATGACCCTGCTCCGTTGAGAACTGCGCAACGCCCGTTGACCCCGATTAGAAGGCCTTCGCAATCGCATAGGAGCTTCACTGCATGACTCATTTCGGATATAGACGCAGTTAGACAGGGTGCACTAGAGGCACCCTACGCGGATGAAGGGGAGGCGATCATTCCACTCGAGATGTCAACGTTTTTGTCACTGTGGGGTTTTCTCTTATCACTAGTAATTTGTCCCCATTTATGAAAGAAAATAAACAATTCTAGCAGGAGGGCCTAACGTCACATGACGAACAGATCGTGTGGGCGTGGTTTGCGCTCAGCGCTCCGCCCTCGATTACTACGTTTCCCACAACTATGCTAGTATGTATGTCCGACTTTGATAAGGCAAAGCGTCGAGAGCACTGACTTTCCTTCTCTTCTCTACCTCGCTTATTTTCTTGTTACTTCTTTCACATCAACATGGACTACATAACAAAACCATGTGCAACTAATAGTGATGGTTAGTCGACCAGATTCATACAATGCTGAAAGAATTCCTTTGTCCGGCGAGAAAATCATTTGAGCGAAAGTATCGTCTGCAAAGCCGCCTTTTTCAAGGAGTTGGCCAGGCGACAATAGTGATTAGAGATCTCAATTAGGGGTGTTTTTCATGCGTGACAATTTTAATTCATATGACATGAAAATTGTCTGTTTATAACAGACGTCAGCTAACAATCGACAGGGATTGAAAGTAATCATCATAGCAGCGGGAGATTACTTATAAAGCAATGGAGAGTTGCTGTCTTTCCCGGAACCCGTCATGGGTTCCCAATTATTTCGCAGTAAGATCAGCTGCAAGTCTAATGGTTCGTCATTGTCAGAGCACGTGCGGATATCATCGCTAATTTCTATAGCTTCCTTCCGAATGTGGACATTTGTGCCCTGATTGCGAGAAGGATGTTCAGAATGAGACCGATATCCTGAGATTCGTCAGCTTTCGTAACTCATTGTGCATATGTATGAGCGCCAGATAGTCTTCACTACTTCAGGTTCATGATGGAAGTCCGATACATGGCGTAGTCCATCTATAAGCATTTCGTTCTGTGATCAGTCTCGCTGAATGTTTTTACAGAGGCTATTCGTGCAATGTACTTGGCTAATTGCTCTCAATTTAGTGATGAATCAAATGGTTAGAATTGTTTCACTGCACAAGTACGAATTTAGTAAGCGGAACTTGCCCTAGCTAACCAAACATCTACCCGATCTCCGTATTTAACTGTCCACAATCTGCAGGACAACATCCAAGGCTTGAATTCTCTCAGTAGATCGCTTCGTAAGCCATTTAGACTTTAGAGGCACATCTCGCAATCGTAAATTTTTCCCCTTGTTAATGCGAAGGGGATTAGCAAAGGAAATCATCGAGAATGCTGACCATGAGAGTTTCGTTTCGTGAGGTGAGCAATGCTGCGACAGGAGGACATGGCGCTTTAGAGAGGAAACGGGGAAAGAGCATGAAGGACATGCGAGACGCAAATGTTTCATCTCCTGAACAGCTGCAGCTGTTTGCAGCTGACCATAAGCAACAGTTCTGATTGTTCTGTTGAGGTTCGCTTGCATAGCATGTCAAGGGGGAGACTCGTAGAGGGAACGAGAAGATTCCCGAATTTAAACTTTTGAAGAGAGGTAGTGAAGTGATTGCTAAGAGATTTTTGACTCTCTACAGCTCATCTGAAAGCAATTCAACAGTACCTGGGGAATTTCTATTTTGATTAGTTGCATTTATGATTCTTGAAATAGGATTCGGGGACGGGAGGGGGAGGTGGAGAGGTGAGGTTTTCGTAGGGGTTGCATTCGTGCGAAGTGAGAGACTTGTATGGGGGCGAGTGGATTCGGTTTGAGAAAAGTGGGCAAGATCTGTAGCAGATGCAGCGACGCTTCTGGCACTTTAAAAAGTCGTCGCTACTCTTTTTCTCCTTCTTTCTCTCTTATCCTCTCTCCCTTTTTTGCTCAGTCCTCGTGGCTAAAACTCAAATCATTCCACGCTATTTGTTTGATGATCCATCAAAAATTCAAAACTATTAAGTGACGAAAACATAGCGAGGGCTAAGCTTGAGTTGGTTGCATTATTTCAATGAAGGTTCTATTTGTTTGACACGATCCCTCATCTTCTTGAAAGAGTTACATCAACGCAATGAGTACTTTGCGACGTTTCCCTTCTCTAACCCTTCCTGTTCATCTTTGAGCTCTTAACGAATATTAGGAACCCTTACCCTTACCTAACGGTGATGAATCAGCAATGTTTCACGCTTCATATGTTGAAAGTAATGATGTTGCAAAGTACAGTCTGTCTTACATCGCTCATTAATCAGGGCCTAACAGCTGTGAGTAGTCAGTTATTTTGTCTCAACTCACGTTATGAGCCGAAGAGCCTCCAGCATATCCGAACCCTTTCGCAAAAAAGAGTGGATGATAGGCTCACGCTGAAAATGTAAGCCTCCCGTCTGGTGCTTTATTTATTATGCTTTTTTATTCATTCGCCAAAAAATGCTGAGGCTAGTTCACCTTTCGATGTCCTTCTCGCAACAGTTCGTCTGTTTAGCAAATAATAAAGGTATTTATAACAGTATTATAGTAGTAACAATAATAGTTAATAGAAATTGTCCCGTGAAACCGTACTCCTCAAATATGACAATGGTTTTCCGCCTCTGAGAATTTTCAGCAGCACCAATGAAAATCGCTGGGACCAAAAAATATTAGTCAGTTCATGAGTTAGAG
Organism: Teladorsagia circumcincta; assembly: GCA_002352805.1. Lineage (NCBI taxonomy): Eukaryota > Metazoa > Nematoda > Chromadorea > Rhabditida > Trichostrongylidae > Teladorsagia > Teladorsagia circumcincta. The sequence continues at coordinate 69,541 of KZ345156.1, forward strand.
CCCTTCACACTTGTACAATTTCGTTGAGCTTTTGTTCCAGCTATTTCGTTGCCTGTCCGAAATGAGCCTAGGGCCTGAAATCATCACCATTCTCTCATCAACACTTTGACAGTACTCAAAATCTTTACTAGAGCAACGGTGCTTGAAGCAACAGCCCAACAGGGTCGAAGTAGGCGTGGCGGCCAAAGGTCGCATTACCTCCTGCCAGCCGTGAAAATTTCGTGATTGACTGCGGAGGCACTTGCGATCGTTTTGGGACCACAGAGAATGTTCGAAGTCGATTCATGACGCAAATCGTGATGGTGAACGAATCTCCACGGCTGCAAGAGGGAGTGCGACTTTTGTTCACCACGCCCACTTCGCACCTGCGGGGGCAGTTTTAAAGGTTCAACCCAGACAGATTCGTGTGAAAGATTCTCTACGGACTGTAGGATTCACGTCTGGAGGACAATCACAGAAGAGGCGCTCCCATGCATGGATAACACACAACAACGGCGCTAGGGCCTGGCAAAAAATAGCTGCAGCAGCTGCCATGTTCCCCGTCGGCGGCAGACTATAGTCTACCGCTCACTGATATTTTGCGCTCTCTCGCCTCGTTCCCTACTCTTTGCACCAGTCTCCCATGACCCTCACCATTAGCATAGCCGCATTAATAAGACATCGATGAGCGTTTTCAACAGACTCTTCTCCTTTTATCTTCAATACTGGCTCATTTTGCGCCAATACTGTCGCATTCCTATGCAAAAACCGCACCAGTTTGACCATGGACATGCCTTCAACGGAGTGCTACTGAAATTTACTTGTTACTGCTCAATAATGCTGTGCCGTTTGGTAAGTGCGTACACTACTACCGCCATCTGTCTACTGATTATGATTATACTATTTACTTCTTGTCACTGCTAACATGCCAAGGAAGTGTGATATAGTGGGCCAACGAGATGTGTGAGCAACGCCACAGTTTGTCAGTTCAACTGTGTAGACCCTGAACCTCAATCTCATCAATTATCTGCTCACTACTCTTCGAGGTCGAAAAAGTGGTCCAAGGCTCGTTTCAACGGAGAAAACCTGTCTTGCACTCTTCAGCTTTTCTCCGCTGTTCACAATTTCCTGAACAACCAATCAACAGCAAGTCCAAGGATCAAAATCGTGTGGTCTTGCACAAGGATTTTAAAGTTTTGGTTCAAAATGGGCCGCAGCAAAGAAAAAAGAACTTAATCTGTCGAAATTGCTCAGGTTAAGGGCTCACTCACCATTTTATTCGGCTACGCTAACGCTAAATGTAAGGCATTGAGAGACTAAGCGCGAAGAGGAGAGTATAAAGCGAGAGAGAGCAACAGAGGAGAGGTCGCTAGACGGCAGCCTGATAGAAGAAGAAAAAAATTGCAGTAGCAGCAGCTTACTTTGCAAGTCAGTAGCGCTCTTAACGGGTGATTTCCGTTCGCGGAACCGTCACATCTGTGATTCCCCTCTTGGGGTCTATCCTTCGGACAGATTGGAACCGTTTAAGACGACTTCTGCCTGAGTTCTGCCTTTAAATGTGACCACAGTTTTGAGGGCAAATAAAATGAGTGAACGCTTAATGCTAAACGTTCTGCTTCTTGCCCACTATGTTTACCCTTGATTTAGATTTCATGAACACTTCTTAGAATTTCGTTCAACAACATATTTCACGGCAGAACGTGTAGGTGGAGGGAATACTATATAATTAATGGTTTGCTTGGGAACTCAGTCGTCGGAGCGGCTGATGGCAAGCAGTAATTTCCCTTTTGTTATACTGAAAGGAAGGTGCTCATTCTGCTGTGAACGATTTAATGAGCGCTTTACCTATTACAAATCATTTCGAATGAAGAAGTTCTCAGTTTTTCATCTCATCGTTGCGAATTGCGAGTACAATGGAGCACGAGCGGAGTACTACAGCATTTGCCTAATAGCCATTAATTTCCTTTTCTGCTTCTTGCACACACATTCTTTATGCACCTTCTAACTTCTCCAAGTTAGAGAGCCACTCGTGATTCATGCTGAGGAAACATTGACCGCCCTCTGTCTTGCCGGAATCTTTTTTATTCCTCCTTCTTCACTCCAGCCATTCGGACATTCATACTCTCACCCTGTACAGAATAGCTGGAGCAGCGCTGATATCGTTTAGACGGCTAACAGACTTAACGAATCCAGCTGATAGCATGAATGAGCGATCCGCCGGCGGCTCGAACGATGTACCTGCGATTCGAAAATGTGGGCAGGTGGCAAGAGTCCCTCCCATTCGTATGTTGACTCCCTCCACTTTCCCGTGCTCGCGTTCCCTCTGGCTCTCTCGTACATTCACGAGTCCAGGAATGTGGCATGAGTGCAAATGAGTGCAAATCTCGCTGCTTTCCTTCACTATCGAATCGCTGATAATTCAGATGAGTCGCTGCCCGGCGCATCGCCCGTATCCCGCGATTCGCTAGCCATGCGCGGGGCTAGCGAATCGCGGGATACGGGCGATGCGCCGGGCAGCGACACTCGTGAACTACCAGCGATTCGATAGTGAAGGAAACTACCGCCATGAGCAAAAAACTTCATTATAAAAACTTTCTTTCCCACCTCTCAATTCGCTTGACATTTTTCTATCTAAGGGAAAGTGAACTAGCGCCTACCTCTCTCTAATTGAGCCCCACAACCTTTTTTTTTTGTTATTGCGGATTGTTTTTTCTGTTTCTGTAATGCATCTTCCGACGTTGTTTCTATTGTATCGCAAGAAAGCTAACGCGTAAACAAGATCATACAAATTTGTAGGATTATCCGGATTTGCCACTGTCATGGAGATAATGGCGTTACCATAGTCTTCTTTCTTATTGATTTCCTCTTACGATTTCGACGACGATATGTTTACGGATATTACAACTATTAGCTCGCATTGTTGAGTGGAGGCCGCTTCTCCAAAATTCCTTTCCATCCCTAAAATTTAGTCCCAAGTTCTATGAGGGCTTCACTCACTTCATTGTCGCCCACCCCCCCCCCCAACGACATGAGCGCCTTACTCTTCTTAGCATATGACTACTAGGGCGATATTCAAACAATTGCTTGCTAACACTGGAAATCACCTTGTTGAGAAATAGACCCCTCCTTTTCATTTTGGGGGAAGATTTCGCGATAAGTTAGATGAACGATGAAGAATCGGAAGCATACCTACAAGAAAGGGAGGCAGGTCACCTAAAGGTGTGCAATTCGCTGCCAAGGGTGAGCATCGGGCGCTCTTGTTAGACCTTGCCCCTTGCGCCGATGAATTCGCACCAATGTGGAAATGAGAAAACCATGGTGGTCAAACTCTAAGGTTTCCGATGAAAGTCGCACCAACGTGGAAATTAGGTAACCGTCGGCGTTCCATTCCGAAGGTTTTCGTGTCGTTTCCCTTAGTATTTCCCTCATCACTGCATTGTTGACCACCGCTTCCTTCACTTATGGCGATCAATTTAATGCAATATTCCTGCCTAACAGAACATGAAATGGCAGATCCGATGACGACTTGTTACTATTCCTACAGAAAAACCTTGAAACCTTCTCAATGCATTTCTATATTTGACGTTCTTGGCATGATCTGCGTCCATAAGACGTTCTCTTCTTCGGGACGATAAGGCTGCGACTATAAGAGTCGTTTAGCGCCAGCATGGGGATGGGGTAGCCTAGCTTCTGCATCAGGGATGGTCAGACAGCTGCACGTCTGCACTATCGAGGCAACTAGCTCAGCATCATAACTTTGGTGATCTGCCACAAGAGCTATGTTGGACATCCAAACAGTACGAAGAAAACTAGAGTGGATTTCACACGCGTGGCTCATCCCACAGTCTTAAGTAGATTTCTCGTGCATCGCCGTTTTTGCCTTGATAGTGTTCTCCTGACGGAGCACATCATATGGACTTCTAATTCAGGAATACTTAATGTTTGTTCCCGATTTTTAAAGAATCAGCCTCCTTGCATTTGTTTTTATGTCACATCCTTGAATGCCACAGTTGTACTATCTTCCGGCGTTTCATTTAAATTTCCGAATCCTCATTTTCAAATAGCAGTTAGGGTTCTTATGTATGCATATCCATGTACAGTCGTTACTCAAAAGTTGCAAAACTTCAAAAATTGAAAACTTATAGGTACAACCTCTCAACTGAAGTGGGCTGTCCTCCAAGAATTTATGAGTGCATTCATTTTCGTCGAAGTATGCAGCTACATCTGCGCTCCGCTCTCAGTCGCGTCGAATGTGCTCCTTCTGATGATTGTTCGCAACACCACCAGTCGCCAGTTGGTTCCCTACAAACTGTCCCTCTCGATGTTCGCCCTTTCCGGTATTCTCCTCTCCGCGACATTCGTTCTCTGTCAACCAGTGAGTAAAACCATCTTATTCTGTTTTACAGTTTTGAAATCTGCATTCTGTTATGAAGCGGAGCTTGAAGCAACACCCCCGCGAGGAGCCAACCTGAAGAATCATTCCTAGGGT